>JAEVFL010000045.1:0-43444 GCA_021018615.1 Phlebopus sp. FC_14 | reverse complement strand
ACCATTATTCCGAGAGATAACGTTGACACCATGTTCAGTGGCCACATAACGTCGGGCCCATCATGCACTACATGACCAAGTGCAGCGGTTCTTGCTCTTCTTACGATTCAAGCAATGCCGAGTGGTTCAAGATCTCGCAGCTTGGACCCGAACCTGACGATACGACTTGGTACCAAGCTAACATCAGTACGTCATTGTCCTCCCTATCTCTTTCTGGCGCACTGCTCATGTCGATCGTCGTGCTGTCAGTGGCTGGTCAACCTGCAAACGTGACGATTCCGAGCAGTATTGCTTCAGGTGGTTACCTGCTTCGCTCCGAGCTCATCTCTCTCCAACTCGCTGTTTCGCTCGGCGGTGCCGAGTTTTATCCCGCCTGCATCCAGCTCAACATAGGTGGCTCAGGTACGGGAGCACCAACGAGCAGCGAACAATGCACTTTTCCCGGATGTTACTCGGATAATGATCCTGGGATCTACGACACAAACGTGAGTTCTGTCTTTTTTTTTTTGGATCCGTGCGGTGACCTCGATGCTAGGTCTACAACCCACCTCTAACATACACATTCCCTGGGCCGCCTGTCGCTGCCTTTGTTGGTGGTGACTCAGGTTCTGGTTCCAACTCTGCTTCTGGGTCTGGCGCTCCGTCTTCAAGCACGCCAGCGTCCGGTTCTGCGCCTGCGCCAACGACGTCGAATGGTATGTTTCTTCATTTCATTTCTCCCCTTCATTCGATTTTTTTTTTTGTTTTTGTTATGTCATCCTTACCGAAAAAAAGCAGTGACAACTAACACTACCTCTCCTTCCCATTCTGGCTCGCTTCCCGCATCGTCCCCTACACCCACCTTCACCCCTGCGCCCACTGCGACCACGTCACCGACCGGAAACTCCACCGACGCAGGGAGTGCAACGTGTAAACTGACGGCGCGATCCGCTGACGAGTCGTTCGCTAAACGTGACAAGAAGCGGATGCACAAGCGGCGTCTAGTGCCTCGAGGTTATTGAATAACAAAATACCGAGGAGGCCCGTTGTGCGGGTGTGATCTGATACCCCCAATGGGCGATCGAGCGACTTCCTTTGGCTTGATGCCATTGGATGGGCGGGGCGAGGAGGTCAGCTCTCCTGACATTTTCACACCGTGTGCAGGTCACCGGATGGGCTACCTGTTGATCGTTCTGTCGCCTCCATTCCCTGATCACTCATGTGCAGCAATTCGCCGCATTACATATGTTTTGCTCCCTCTGTGCTGCTTGCTCATGACATATTACAGAAACTTATACTAGGCGTCTCCGTGCGATCAACACGTTGTATACATTCATTCACTCTACCGCTGGATATCTATCACCCGTGTCTTAACGACTATCTATGAAAGTCATCACTGGATATCTGAATCGTCGGAAGAATGACTGCATTGCTCTTAACCCCTGTTCCAATCATCGATCCGCGTTTACTTTTTTGCCATGTCATCCTCAATCGCTATGGTCAAAAGGAACACGTCCATTCAGTGTGCCAATATCTTTGTCGACGTCAATTACTTGCTGTTCCGCGCCACAATGGCTGAAGGGGAAGGACGGCATGCCTTCAACATACCTCTGGGACCGGGTCTCGGCACATCAGCGGTCTTCTCTCCGATCTCAACAGGTGAAGAGGCCGAAACAACTCACGAATGTACCAAGACCATCACGTACAAACGTACCAAAAGTAACGACGGCGCCACTGTACGATTGTCGGATTGGAAGGTGATGATGGTGATGAGGCGAACGAGTTGTTGACAAGGCCATGTTTGTGGTTGAGATTCATACGGTTTGCGAACGAGACAGACCCATGCAAGACGAGATCCACTGAGGCCATTCGCGGTCATTTTCGCATCATCGGGGAGTCCATTCCGGGGAGCTCAGTTAGGATGATCCGTCGTCCAGCTTTAGGCTCAGCCTGGTCTCGATTCTCGACGCTCTAGGGCACGTGAGCCCCTAGTTGTCACCCGTCAGACGGGCTTTCAAGTCGGAGGCAAAAAACTCAGTTCAGTTCCTTGGTTGTGTTTGTTCAAGAATTTTGCCTCCTCCGACTAGAAACCCAGCTGTCATCCCCCCATAGCATCTGGAACCGAGATTAGGTTGAGTCCTGAAATGCCGATTGATATGCAATGGAAGGAGGAGTGCACGTCAGTGCAGCAGTTCGTATAATTCCAGACTCGTTCGTGCGGATTCCACGAACGTTCAATGCCTGGTGGGGTAATGATAAAGTTCCATTAACAACAACACAAGGTTGAGCGTAAGTGAGACAAACAATCTGATCCCAACCCGAGGTTGGCGTGGTGGGAAAAACACCATTTCATGCTCAGACGGTGTACACGAGGTTGTCCTTGAGGTTTGCGGTCGGGTGAGGAGATGAAGGTTGTCGACTTCCAGAGGCGCTTACCACTCGCAGCTAAGGAACGTGAAGCGGAGAACACGCCGCACGTTGTATACCCATTTGGCTCCGAGTACAATGGACAACGCTGCAACATGTTTTTTTGTTCTACCACGACCCATAAGTTACACAAGTCAGGTTGATGGACCCAGCAACACTCGACGAAAAGGCAAATAGTTAGCCACGCCGTTCCCTCGCGAAGAAGCGTATTCCCCGCAACAGTCCCCGTGGCCTTGAGCCATATATCCTGCTTCTTCCATTGCTTTGCGCTGCGCACGAACAGCTTCTTATTGTTCCTTGTGTGAAATTCATACACCTGACCCTCCTTGCTTGCTAACTCTTATCCTATCTTTTCTCTTCAGACCGGGGCACCAGACGTCGTCCGAACCAACTAACATCATGCGCGAACGAATACCTCTCTGTCTCGCCTCTTTCTTCTTCCATCTCGTCCTCCTGCTACCCCAGGTGCATGCACATGGGTACGTCGCCCAAGTTGCGATCGATGGCAAAGTCTACATCGGAAATGTACCCAACGCCCAACCTACGCCCTCCATCGTTCGCCAGATCAACGACGTCTCACCTGTCAAAGGCGCCTCTAATCCATATCTAAACTGTGGCCAGGACGCACAGAAAGCGGCTCTGGTCGCTGACGCCAACCCTGGCAGTAGCATGCAATTTTGGTGGAAAGGCGGAGATGGCAGTGATGTGAGTGGTTGATTTTTTTTTTTTTTTTGGGATACGGACCATAACTTTGATCTTATCTCTGTCACGCGCAGTGGCCGCATAACATTGGCCCTATCATGACGTACATGACACCCTGCGGTAGCACCACCTGTGATCAATACAACTCGACTGATGCCGAGTGGTTTAAAATTGAAGAAACGGGCCTAGAGCCCGGAAATACGGTTTGGTATCAACAAAACATCAGTACGCAAACGTCAGAAAAGTCTTTCCGTCACTTAACTCATGTATCCATTTTAGTGGATGGCGGTCCAGCAAACGTGACCGTTCCGTCGACAATTGCCCCCGGACAGTACCTCGTCCGTCACGAAATAATTGCATTGCATCTTGCCACAGAATTAGGTGGAGCAGAATTTTATCCGTCGTGCACGCAGGTGCGTCTCCAACCCCTCGGTTCTTTTTTTTTTTTTTTTTTTTGGTTAGGCTGATGGACACATCCATGGCACAGGTCAATATCGGGGGTTCGCAGACCGGCATTGCATCTGCAAACGAAGAAGTGACGTTTCCGGGAGGTTACTCAGATACTGACCCCGGAATTTATGACCCTACGATCTTCGATACCCCGATCCAGTATACCTTCCCTGGACCACCCGTCGCCTCCTTCGTCTCTGGATCATCTAGTTCAGGCTCAAATTCCTCGTCCACTCCCTCTGGATCCTCCGGAAGTACACCAGCATCAGTTACTTCGTCCCAACGCCGACGGCCACCACAGCGTCCGCATCATGTAAGCTACGTCAGCAGACGTTTGACGTTCAAAGACCGAGAAGTTTGTCTCGGATCATGGCCCGCGTGGATCAAGAATCTTGGTTCGTAGGAACTGAAGAAGGTTCGGACATGAGTTTGACAACCTTCATGATCGTGATGATGACGGAGACGGCCGGATGTAAGATGTGTAAGATCACGCGTAGGCATGAGGTGTAGGAGGATAAAAATTATTTCTCTTCGGCGTCAGTGTAGTACATGCATTTTTTTGAATATACTGCTGTGCCGTCTTGCGATCATCGGCCAATTGAGTATCCGTGGTCTGGTCTCCCTAAGGCAGACTTTAGCTAACATTTCTTGCATGTGGTGGGCAGCGTTTGTGTCTGTGATCACCCCTGTTGATTAGTCCGCTGTTATTTGACGTCGATCGGGTTTCACCCATTCAAAGTGTGAGCGATTTTTATACAATTTGAGGTGAAATGCCAATCGATGATGTATACATTCATTATGGGTGCTACAGGTCAACTACCTAGGGAACTACCTAAGGAACTAACTAAGGAACGTGTTAACTAACTAGCGATACAAAGGAATGGAGGGTCATTACAGGTGGACACAAATGCGGATGGGTAAATCAGTGTGACAATGAGTTCAAATATTCTTCACCACGCTTCTGGACGAGGACACTCTCAGGAAGAGTCTCCCATCCCTCAACGCCAGCCTCCACCATCCATTCGGGCAAAGACAGTACTCACGGTCATCCCCCCTGAAGAAAATATCCCTCTCGTCAAGCTCCATGACCAGGTACTCAGCTTCAAGCCGACGAACTTCAGACCAATAAGTTTTGTCCTCTTCTTCTGCTTCCTCCATGGATTCTTCCTCGACAACGTCCATGGCGAATGAAACGTCGGTGTCGGACGAGGCGTGGACACTGCTGAAAGAGTCCAGGGAGTACGCCGAATTTTCGTCGGAGGAAGAGGCGCTTGCAGAATCGGAGGATTGACCGCCGATGCCCCACACCTCGCCCTTCCAGTCGAGCATGGGCAAAGCACGCGGAGGCTCCGCGGCGTTATACGATGATGCGTCGCTGTCAGAAGTGTCGCCGGCCTTGCACGACGGCGCGAACGTGACACGCTTCACTGGCGCCTTATTCTGGGCCGCGCGACCACGGGCTTTGGGGATGTAACCATGTACGGCTTTCCGGTGACGAGTCAGCGCAGCTGGATCGTTTGTCCGGAAGGAACAGGGCTGGCCATCGATCGAGGAGTCGGTGAGAGAGCCGGCGTCACCGGAGGAGAGGTCGGATGTGTTGAGGGTTTCAGGGCAAAGATAGCGTTTTTCGCCAGTGCTAAAGAGAGGGCTAATCAGGACGAGATGCATATAATTTGCGACAGTGGACGTACTGCCTAGCGCTATGAACCGACAGGTTCTTTTTCTGCAGGGTCGTGAACCCGCAGGAGGGGAATGTACACCTGAAGACGCTGCCGTCGACAATGTGTGAGCGTGACGACGGCGCGTAGCGAAAGAAATCCGCGCGAACCTTTCGGGCTTGACATGGTGAACCTTGTGCTTTCTAAGCTCTGCAATACGCGTAAACTCGCTCTTGCAGTTGGGGTGAGGGCAGGTATAAGTCTGTCCATGGTGGGTGAGCTGTCTAGACAACGTTGAGAACCCGGATTGCTTACCTTGGAAGCAGGCATTTTGTCGTAAAAGGTATAGAGGTGTTGATACAGGAAGGGTAGACAGTGAACAGGAATGAACTCGAGAGAATGACCAGCTTCTCCCGTGACGATGGAGGAATGATTTTGATTGAAGATTTACCCGCACCTGGGTCGCACATTTATACGTTCCCGAGCACACCACCGCCGAATGTGTGGATGACTTGTGGACGACCCACAGTCTTACCAGTTGCTTTGTCCCCTTTATGTATGCCCAATATGAAGAACAGGGAACGATGCGGCACATACCGTTAAAGAGATATACACTTCATTGACCGAGCAGTCCACCAGTGGACAAAAGAAAACGCCGTCCACTGAGCAATGCTGCGGATGAAAAAAAAGCAGACAATCCGAATACTGAGCGCTGAGACTCTGGCTGATCGTGTTAAAGCTGCAGCACAATGTGCACACCGCAAGCTCGTCGATCATCCTGTCCACCGTCCTCGCAGCATCTTGACGAGGCACTCGCCGGCATCCGTTTGATCATTTGAAGCGCGTAATAGCCGCTGTCTCTATCTCTCGCTGCATTCTCCGTCGAGTCACATACATGACGGACGGGATATTTACGTGAGGTGAGCATCGAACCTGACAGTACTTCAAGGCTTGACGGAGGGAGACACCACGCCATGACCCGACTCAGGGAACCTCTCCAGATGAATTGTCTGAGACGCGCTCGAGATAGCCTTTTGTAGGATAGGCAGATGAACGCCTTTCGAGCCCGCGCTCGAGTCATAGGAGTTCGAGCTTCCATTCGACATGGGTCAGTAAATCCTTGCAGAAATCACACAGACCTGTGAACCCTGCATGGACCAATATCCTTCGGAATCCACAATCTTCGTTTCGGGCGATAAACGGCCTGCTAGTGTGTAGGTGTGAGGGTGAAGACGGACCCTCGTTAACGGCGTAGTGAAACCGACTGCCCTAAAATCTAGCCTTCTGTGACATATGAGCCTGCTGTTATCAGCAGCATGGCGCAGGGGTTAGCGCGCGGGGCTCATAACCCCGAGGTCACTTGATCGAAACAAGTTGCTGCTATTATTTTGGGTCCCCTTTTTAGGCCTTGGGCTTCGCTTTGCATTTTTTCCCTGAGTTACGGTCCGTCACTCGTGAATTATGATAGACTATACATTACTACCTTCGCGGCACTGCCTCCTACGTGTCTCATTTCTTCGTAGCGGAACATGGTTCTGTCTCTTGCTTTTTTTTCTTTTTTTCTTTTGGGGGGAGTTGGGTTCATGCGCAATGTAGGCGTGATAAAATCATCCACGCGGTCCGTCAATGTTATCGACAGCCGGCTCCACAACAACATCCGTGACAGCTCTTTGATCGCAAGGAATTAAATGATCGAAAACTGAAACGTTCGCCACAACGCGGGAGTAAACGGATCCCGCATCAGTGGCTAACCCCCAATGAATGGTTTTCGGCCTTCCTTCTGGTCCTCAAGATCTCACTACGGAATACCCAGTATCGGTTCGTTGAACTCACGGAACGGAGAAAAAAAGAACAAAAACCCTAACAAAAGCAGGACACTCTTATTCTCCCTTAACTTCACATCATCGTAGGACTTTAGCGTGTTTTAACGATTGTGCTATGTGATACAACACAAACAAGCTATGATGCGTGCAAAGCCGTCCCATCTATAATGTGCGGGGTATAGGAGACGAGGGGTCTACATCGAGCATTCGCGTCAGCGTCCGTTGGACCACTTAGATGGTAGTGGTAGTGCACTCACATAATTAAAGCGACAAGCCGAGGGAAGCAACGAGACCCGTGAGGTTGAGCGAAGCAACAATGGAAAGAACAGGAGCCAAAAGAGGAGCAAGGGAAGCAACGATGCCGCCGACCAGGGTGACAATGATGGCCAGAAGAGAGAAAACGGTGGCACCAAGGCTGCTGAGCAAGGGCCAGATTTGCGAGCTGACGTCGCTGGTGACGACCTTGAGAACAGCACCGATAGCAGTAAAGATGAGCTGTGGAAAGGCAAAAACAAATTAGCGACGAAGGCGATGCACACAATGTAAGGACATACGCAGAGGTCAGTGGCAACGATCTGAGCAAGGTCAGAGACAGCCATGGTGACCGTGCCCTCAACAGGTGCGAGGATGACAGAAAGATCCTGGCCAATGAGAGCCTGGAGCTTAGGAATAGCAGCAGTCAACGTGCCGTTGATCGATGAAACAATGGGG
This sequence comes from Phlebopus sp. FC_14, assembly GCA_021018615.1. Taxonomy (NCBI): domain Eukaryota; kingdom Fungi; phylum Basidiomycota; class Agaricomycetes; order Boletales; family Boletinellaceae; genus Phlebopus; species Phlebopus sp. FC_14. The sequence continues at coordinate 35,694 of JAEVFL010000045.1, read as the reverse complement.
GTGATGATTTCAACAGTGGCATTGGCAGGGACGAGGTAAACTAGCGGAGACATCAGAATACCAAATAATCACGGAAAATTTTACGTACTGAGCTGTTGAGCGAGGGGAGTGATCTCGGTCATGATATCGTTCAAGACAACGGCGACGGAAACGTTAACGGAAACATCAGTGCGGCGAAGGTTGATTCCACCAGTGAGTGAGTCGACTTCCGAGTCAACCTCGGTCATGAGGTCGCTACGAGGAAGGTTGATGCCGCCGGTGAGAGAGTCGACCTCGGAGTCAACCTCAGTCATAAGGTCGCTGCGGCGAAGGTTAATGCCGCCGGTGAGGGAGTCGACTTCCGAGTCAACCTCGGTCATGAGGTCGCTGCGAGGGAGGTTGATGCCGCCGGTGAGAGAGTCGACCTCGGTGTCAACATCGCTGACGAGGTCGCTGCGACGGACGCTGATGACGGGCTTAAGCTCACCCTCAACAGTCGAGACAACGTTGCTGCGACGGAGACCGCCCGTCACGGAGTTTAGTTCGCTGGTGAGACCCGAACCACCGGTGAGGTCAACGGGGACAACTGAGGAAGCGCCCGTAAGGTCGATTGGGGCGGCGCTAGTGAAGACGCCGAGCGTGGCGGTGAAGAGAACAGAGAGGGTACTGAAAGAGTGCATCTTTGAAAAGATCGTGGGGTGTCTGGTGAGACGACGGCGTGCGTTTTTCGAAAGAGTTAGAAGGGAAAGATGACAAGGAGTCGATGGGGAGTTTTCCCCCGCGAGGTGGGTTTTATAGGCGGAACCTGTGGGTTGGTCATCATCGTTCCGATGTTTTTTTTTCTGTCTTTCTGTTTTCCAGTTTCCCAAACCACATCAGTGACGTTAACACCAATATATGGCAGAAGCGCGTGTTACTTACTTTGGACAGATGTTTCGGGTCATTTGTTTCGGTGCACACGCTGTGGAGCACGGAGTGATCTGAAGCGATGCGCTGTCGTGTAGCCACCCATCCTATTGGTGGGCACAAACGTTCTCCAAGTTCAATCTAATTAGTCGTTGGAGTGGGAGTGTCAGCGGGTGCAGCCATCACGTTCAAGGGAAGCTTCTGATAAGTTACTCACATATAACCGAGTCTTCAGAAACAAGACCAAGTTGGAAGATCGTCGGAGTGAGACCGACATCGTCGAGGACAACGCTGAAATTTCAGACTTCACTGTCGCCTGGCATAAGTCGGACACACACCCTACGCTGTTGGTAAACACAAACAAACACGATATGACGGGTCGGTTGCACTGCAAGCACGCGACAACAGCTCGGACTCCTTCAGCACTCACCGGCACGAGTCCCAGCAGTCAGCCATGTCAAGGTTTATACCATCGCTGGAGACCTTCGCAAAGGTAAGCAGGGTTGTCCTACATCATTTGGTGGTTGCGACGCAGCAGACGACCCGTCCAGGGAGCAGTCGCCACTGCGGCAGGTGTCACGACGATAGGTATTTGATTGCACCCTGCTTGATATGGATCAGTTGACCTCGCTTTACCATAGGATGTGGACTACTCTATTATGGCCAAAACTACCTCATATACCCTTCTGCTTTCCCCCCGGGTTCGCGCACAGGTACGCTCCCCCCACGACGATCGTCGGAGTGCTCATGTAGTTTCAACCAGACGTCGATGTGCCGACGAAATATGGACTTGTGTATCAAGATTTACCGTTGCGCACCGACGACGGCTTCACTCTGCACTGCTATATGTTGATGCAACGAAAAGAAATATCCCATCCTCATGCCTTGCACGTCGCTAGCGATGAGAACCAAACTAATGAAGAGGTACTCAAAGTCCTTCCCTATCATGCGTTGGGTGGTTACTGATCCTAGTGAACTCGGAAGTTCGCCGCAACGCGACCCACGGTTATGATGTTTCACGGCAATGGCGGTAATCATGGTCACCGCATACCTTTAGCGAGAGTATTTTTCGTGAAGATGCGTTGTAACGTCCTCATGCTTTCGTATCGAGGGTATGTTAACGTATGCTTTCTCAGTATCGATGCTCACCACATTCATAGTTACGGACATTCTGAAGGAAACCCTTCGGAGGCTGGTAAGGTCGCTTTGGTCTTCCGCAGCACAAGCTAAGTGGGGCCTTACAGGGCTATGCATAGATGCGCAGACAGCCCTTGACTACATTTCCTCTCATCCTTATTTGCAGAAAACACCAGTCGTAAGTCATTCCTACACTTGAACACTTTGGTCGATGTTCACAGTCGTGTTTGAAGATTTTGTACGGCCAATCAATAGGAGGAGCAGTTGCGATTGATCTTGCCAGCCGGAATCCATACAAAGTCCGTTCTCTGACGCAAGCCAGATGTCTATGACTGATTTTGCGCTGGTATGCAGATCAATGCGCTCATTCTAGAGAACACTTTCACGAACCTTCCCCGACTCGTTCCTCATGCTTTTCCATTCCTTTCGCCCTTGTCCTTCTTGTGTCATCAAAAATGGGATTCAGCCTCAAAGATACCGCTGATCCCTCGAGCTACCCCGATCCTCATGCTGAGTGGGGTTAAAGACGAAGTCGTTCCTCGTGAGCACATGCTAGAACTTTGGGAGATAATATCGCGACGTCAGGGAACGAGAATCAAAGACGCCGGAAAGGAAGGCAAGTCTGATACCGCTCAAGTAGGAACTGGAAAGTCGCGATTCGTTGAATTCGAACAAGGGTCTCACAGTATGTTCTCGAAACCCTCTACTCACGACCGTAAAGCCAAGCCTCTCCCCGTTATTCAGATGATACATGTCTCCAACCAGGCTATTGGACTGCCGTCGGTGACTTCGTGGCGAGCCTTTCTCAGCACTGACAGGCTCAATAGCCCCAGTTTCTGTGTTCCCTCATCACACCCTACATGATTGATTTCCATACCTGTAGTACCTTGCCACGCACCCCGGACGTTAGCCTAGCTCCTTTGTATCACAAGTCAACATCAGTACTTGGCCGGATCGGAACTTTTTTTTTCATGCCCGTAAAATTGATACTGTAACAAACGCAACAAAAGCAACATGACCTCAAATACTAGTGAAGCCTATCCGTCATACCGATATGCAACCATAGCTTCTATGCGATGCACGTCGGTACTAAAACTACGCAATTTAACTTGCTGACTTTTGCTAGCCTCGATCGCTAGTGGATCCGTGTCTACCCACTCATCTGCAGGGACATCAGCAGAGTCATGTGTATAAGCCAGAATGTTGAACACGGTAGGGTCGTCAATGATTGGGAGGAAGGTCACTGTAGAGACGATCTGCTTCAGGATGTAACGAATTTCGGCTTGTATCTCGGATTCGGGTTTGGGTGGTGCTCTATGCCAAGAGTCACCGGTGAAAGGCAACTGTGGAACACAGGCAGACTTACGGTTCTGCAGAGTCCGCTGGGGGCTCAACGAGGTTGATGTCAAACACCCATCTTTCAAGAGGCAGTCGAGTGTCCTTTGATATGATGGCAAGGACCAGCTGTGTAACTGACCCAGTTAAGAGCCACTCTAGGTGAAAGTAAGCTGGTTGGTTGCACGGCAAGTAGCCATGGCGTTGATAGCTTACTGTTCACTTGTTTCAAAATTCTGGGCGAATGTAAGTTCTGGCTTGTACTACTGATTGCAGCTTCCACATACCTGTCAAGGTAATTCTCTAACGCGAGGTCCTGGGTAACAAGGACGGTTTGTCCGTATTTCTTCACCATATGGAAGTCATCAGACGGATATACGCCCCGTTGGAACAGGATCCTGAATAGACGAATTAATGGTCGTTGTTCATTGTTTCGAAGTGGCATGAGCGAACGTATTGGCAGCGTATTTGAAGAACTCGGTAACCAGGTTCGTCGATCCTTTGAGTGTGATAGCCTGACGTGTAGGTGCTTGTGAGGTGGCCATTTGTTTGAGATTTGGAAGAGTGTCCACTAGGTTTGATGTAAACTTGAACGCGCTGGTACAAAACTCAAAAGTCGTGTTCTACGACGCGAACTGATCACGTGGAGTTGTTTATTTCTAAAGGTGTTGCCAAACAACGCTGGGACCCCTGGCGCACCCAGACACCAACGTGATGCGCGAGGTGCAACCGCATGGCAAATGGCGCTCGTTTCTATACCAGGATGCCGATTTTCCCAGTCCTCCGTATTCGTCCGCTTTGCAGTGGTTTCCGTCATTTCACAGTCAAGAACTCTGAACATTGACGATGGCCTCGCGAGACCTCGATCCTACAACACAATCCAACTACTTGCAGATCGCCACGAAACACGTGGCTCTGATCTGGACTGTTGACTTTGAGAAACAGCGTATATATGGATCTGCAACTCACCAGTTGATCGTAACGGAAGGAGTGTCAGAAGTGATGTAAGTGTGGTTATTCAAGTATCTGCATGAGATTGAGATCAGCACGGTTCACAGTTTTGATACCTATGCCTTGGATGTAAAGGGAGTAAAGGTGGACGAGAAGGATGTCAAGGTTGGTGTTTGTTCGCACTGATCGAATCCTTCTCATCCTCGCCCATAAGTATGATCTTAAACCGGAGCACCCGGTGATGGGATCTGCTCTTCACGTTCAGCTTCCAAATGCTACCGTACCAGGCCATACAATACAAGTAAAGATCAGCTACAACACTACAGACAGGAGCCCGGCTCTACAGTGGCTCGCAAAGGAGTATGCTATTCCATTGACTTGATTAGCGATTAACACCAACTGCTGATTTGGATAGGCAAACCCAAGGGAAGGAGTTCCCGTTCTTGTTCAGCCAATGCCAGCCAATCTATGCACGCGCCATTGCACCCTTGCAGGGTGAGTTTGCTCTCATGTATCCTTACTATCGGTGTCGGTGCTGATGTCTCACGCGCAAGATACGCCGTCCGTGAAACTGGGAAGTATTCTTGCAGGGCTGATGACGTTTCAAACTATTCCTCATCTTTCAAACAGACGTACGAGGCCGCCGTTACCTCATTGCTTCCGGTCCTCCTTTCTGCGAGGCGTTTTTCTCCCCCTTCCGACGGACCACCCCACGGCGGTATGGTCATTGGTAAGGACTCAGTGGTATATAAATACAAACAGGTTCGTTTGCCTTGTCCAAACGTCGTTTGTAACATCAGATCAACCCTTCACCAGCTGGAACCCATCCCATCCTACCTTCTCGCTATTGCCGCGGGTAATTTGCACTATCGTCCTTTCTCAGTATCTGCAGGCAGAACATGGACTACTGGCGTTTGGGCGGAGCCACAGCTGATCGAGGCAGCATTCAATGAGTTTAATGAGGACACTCCTAGGTTAGTTCTTTACTGCATTCCAGCACAGTGGTTCACAGCGCGGCTAGGTTCCTCGCCGCGGCCGAGGATGTTGCTGGACCCTACAGATTTGGAGTGTATGATTTACTTGTTCTCCCTCCCTCGTTCCCATATGGCGGCATGGTGATACATGTACTTTGGCACCATTTCAGCCTTTCTGATATTCATATTCCAGGAAAACCCATGTATAAGCTTTATAACCCCGAGTGAGTCGTTCTCGGCTTTGGCTCGTCGCGCCACTGACGACACTCAAGCGCTGCTGACTGGTGATAGATCCCTGACGGACGTTGTTATCCATGAGCTCACTCACTCCTGGTTTGGCAACGGAGTCACGTTAGTTTCTTTTTCTGATCCTCTCTTTCCACCCCAGCTGACGTGAACTAGTCATGCAAACGCATCTCACTTCTGGCTGAATGAAGGATGGACAACCTACATCGAACGTGCTTTGCAAGAGCTTATCCGCTCTCCTGCACACCGGGGCCTGTCTTCTGTTATTGGCTACCAGGGTCTCGTTGCAGCGTTGAAGTTGTTCGAGGATACGCCGAAGTACCAGAGGCTTGTCATTGATTTCGAGTTTGGTGAGGACCCAGATGCGGCATACAGTCGTGTTCCGTATGACAAGGGTGCGAACTTTATCTTGCATTTGGGTGCGTCAAAGCTCTTTATTTGCATGCGCATGTGTTGATAGCTCTTGTAGAACGAACGTTAGGAGGTCTTCAGGTCTTCATTCCCTATGTGAAGGAGTATGTGAAGACATTTATGGGGCATAGCATAACCACTACACAGTGGAAAGACCATCTGTACGCCTACTTCGAAGCCAACGGCGGTGAGGACAAGATCAAGGCACTAGACAGCGTTGATTGGGATGTGAGTAGCCTCGGAAGCATCTCTTTCACATTGTTCATTCGGTATGGATCGGAAGGCATGGCTGTACGGGGAGGGTATTACTCTACCTGTTGACACGAACGAGTTGGGCTACGACTTGACACTCGTTACCGCTGTGAACACACTCGCGGAACGATGGAAAGCGTCAAGCGATGTGGCTGACCCGTCTCAGCTTGACTTCAAATCTTCCGACCTGGACCAATTCAATTCGAAGCAAATTGGTAATTGTCATGTTTAAACATGTAGTTGAAGATACTTGACAGACGTTACTCTTCTAGCCTTATTCCTTGAGCGTCTCGAAGGCTATCCTGCACTCCCTTCAAGTCACCTTCTCCATTTCGACGACTTGTACAAGTTTTCTGGATCTTCCAATTCCGAGATCCGGTTGCCATTCTACCTCGTCATGCTCAAAGACCCCGCGTCACCAGTCGCCCAGAAGTATGTTCAAAAAGTAGCGGACTGGATCACTGGCAAGGACACCGGTGTTATACAGGGCCGCATGAAGTTCTGCCGGCCTGCATTCAGGGCTGTGAACAAGGTCAATCCTGCCATTGCGCGGAATGCCTTCACGGAGACTCGAACTGCATTCCACCCAATAGCTCAGAAGCTTATCGCGATGGTAAGATGTTTAGCCTCTTACATTGATGCTAGTTGACAGGAACCGTTCAGGATTTGGGATTGGGTGACGACGCCCTGCGCTCGGCTTGACCATGAGAAAAGGGTCCTACTCGTCTACCGATGATACGGCGTTTAACTTCACCTCGCTGGACACGGGCTCAAGTTCTGAAGCTCTAGGGGATGTAAAATAGCTGTGCTACATGATTCTAGATATCTCTACACTCCTATGTTCAAGTTGCTCCCGTGACATCTTGCCGTTATTGGTTGTGACACATCCTGGAGAGATTGACCCATCTGGATGTTGGAGGTAGCCGAGCCATTATCCCACCTGCAATTGTTTCTCTGCAGGATTTTCCCTCCGTATCATCAGTTTCTCGTTCACGGACGTTCATGAAGTTCCTGCATTCAGGTTTTCCGCTCTCCTTTGAGTGGTTTGGCGTCTCGAGCCCCTTCGACCCGACCAACAGATTCGTTACCTCGCCCGTTTTTTCACCTCTGACCCTCGGCACGCTACGCTTGTTATTCGCAGTATATACGCTCGTTACTATCATCACTATTCTTGCCTTTGAAGTTAATGTCTATCACGATTCCAGAACGTGAGTACGCTTTTCGGACATGCAGCGGCGATCTGATGGGGAGGCTGTGGATTGATTTGCTTCGCAGATTCTTGTCATACTTCACAGATCTGTCGTACATTGGGTTAGTAGCATACTTCTGGGCTTCCGGTGCCCAGACCATCGCGTTTGCGTTGCGCGGACAGAATGGCTATCCTCTTCAGGCCTGGCCGCGACTTCTCCAGCTCTTGCACGTTTTCCTGTATTCTAGCATCGTCGTATTCCGTGAGTATCCTGTATCATATCACTGTTCAGGGTCTAAATGTGTTGTGGAAATAATCAAGCCATCATCGTAACTGTTGTCTTCTGGTCACTCCTTGCCTCCCCGGCAACCTTCCACACTAGATACTCGGGTACGTACGTACAGATGCGGTCCTGGGGGCGCTGATCAGCTTATCCCATCCTAGCTTGGTCAAATATATCGGAACATGCCATGAACAGCGGCTTTGCGCTCTTCGAGATATTCTTAACGCACGCAGGACCCAGCCCGTGGAGTCACATATTTCCCATTTTCCTGCTCCTTGCCTTGTATCTTGGCGTTGCTTATATTACGTACGCAACACAAGGCTTCTACAGTACGTCGGTGATCCTCCCCCTGTGGACAGCACAGCCAAGGTTGACCCTCACCCCTCTAGCTTATAGCTTCCTCGACCCATCCACCGAACACGGTCTCCTCGCAGCTTATATCATTGGAATTGCAATTGGGTACTGCCTGGTGTTTAGCATCGTTAAAGGCATTTGCGCGTTACGCTGGGGTCTATTCTCCCGTTACAACAAACAAGACAACTCTCCCCCAGAAGCCCTCGAAGAATGGCAAGAAGTCGACGTGCCAAAGGACTCTTCTGTGTCCGAGGCATAACATTCTGGAGACTGTGCTCACCCTCTACATGGGGAAACAAAATTACTGGGAAACAAAATGGACTTTCGACTACTTTGTCATGGACTGCATCATACGTGCTGTCGCTACGGGTATCTTATTCTTGTGCTCCTATTGCATCATTTGACGCTATCAAATTACTGGCTTCTGGCGTGTCGCTGGCATATCTGATGTCTACAAACGGAATACAAATTTTTATCTGGAGAACCACCTAGCGGATGGACAAGCATGCCCTAATGCCAACAAAGCGGTTTGAGTGGAGAAGATCCTGTCTTTGAGGGGGGACAAATCTTGGGGTAAGTTGCAAGTAGATATCACTCGTTTGCTTAATAGGCTTCCCACAGCTTGTCTCGACCTCCAAGCCGTGTACGTGTTAGCGGCGGCTACTGAGGTCTGGTGTTCCGGGGAGCTGCACAGTGTATTCAGATCTTTTCCTGCGTGTGTACGCTATGCTTCTGACGACGGGTTCTAACAGAAATCGAAGTCCAGTGTCTGAATATCACCCAATGATGGTGACTTTGCCCAAGAACTTCCCGGAGCGCGGGATGTTCAATGTTCGACTCGTGACTAGCATCATCGTGAGTGGCCTAAGAATAAGCGGCGCAGGTGACTGTTCGCAAAACGTATTGCAAACCCTGTGACACGCTGTTTCTTCCCTCACATCCTCCATGTACGCAGCCGAGGATTGTCAGAACGCGTGATCGTGCAGTATAAGAAGACCTCGTACCACGGTAAGCAAGCATTGTTGTCATCCCTGCGGCATGGCATCCCTACGTGGTCTGAATCTTGCGCTTGCACTGCTGGCTGTCATCAGCCGCTCCCTTGCAATCGGCGTTGCGCCTGGGCAAATCAAAACCTTTGTCACCTTCGGCGATTCTTATACCGACTCGTCATATTATCCTGCTGCTGATGGCGGTTATGCATGGCCAACGTACGCTGCTGGATACGGACCGTTCAATCTCTATGGTGCACACACACGCCTTGCGCGCAGAAAAGACCTTGTGACATTGATGACTGAGATCCCCTATACTAGGTTTCGCTCGATCAGGCGCCACGTGCTCCAACGATCTCACTTACCGTCCCTTCCCGCCCATCATGGGCTGGCAGCTCCCGGCTTATCTCAACGAGACCCAGAACGGCACGCTCTCTCTCAACCCCGAGGAGACGATGTACACCATTTGGATTGGGACGAATGATCTCGGTGTCAATGCGCTCTTGACGGGCAGCAACGAACCCGACGTGTCGATCGTCCAAGTGAGACAGTGTGCCGTTGATGTTCTCAGGATACTCTACGAGAACGGAGCGAGGAACTTTATCATGCAGAACGTGAGCGTTCTTTTTTTGTTTTCTTTTGGGATCGTCATCTTGTGCTTCTGAAATTCACTCACCTCTGTCACCATCAATAAATAAATAGATGCTTCCGCTTGACCTGACAATCCTCTACTCCAATTCCTCGTATCCCAACAAGTACTGGGACGCGGAGCACAATACCACAGAATGGAATGTCTACATGAAGGAGTTAGTTCGCGCAGGAAACGAGATTACTTACCTGATGCTTCAGGCACTAGTTCCTACTTTGCCAGGTGCACATATCGGTAGGCGCTCTCTCAGTCTCATGTTTTTGACTCGCGAAACGTACCCGGCCTCACCTGAACTATAATAGCCTCTTTTGACTCCTACGGGTTATTCACCGACATGTACAACAATCCCCAGGATTACCTTAATGGCACAGCCCCTCTGAACGTCACAGGATGCGTCAACGCTTGTGTGTATGGCCGTGACGAGAGCACCTATGACCTAGGCGTATGCACGGTTGCCGAGGGCACAGCCCGTGACAGTTTCTTATGGTAAGTTCCCCTACAAAAGCTCGGGACGTAATGTTCACTTTTCTTTGTGCGCACAAAAAAGGTACGACGAGCTTCATCCCTCTGAACAGTCTGACAGAATTGTCGCTCGCGAGATGACCGCTGTCATGAAGGGTGAAGCTAACCGATGGACGACGTGGTTGAGTTGAATAGTTCTCCACTGTTAACGCGTGGATAGTCCTACTGTATAACATCAGGATAGGATAGGGGACGAGGGATATCTGTCTTTTAACATGACTTACCTTCTGTACGTATCATGTAGGACGTCGACCAACGACTATACAAGCTGAAAGTCAGTGCAATGAATTAAATGTTTACTTCTTCAAGTAGACGCCTATCATTGCAGGTCAAGACACAAGGTCGCCAGAACAACCTCAACCAGGTATTTGTCAAAAGGGGAAAAATACCCAGAGTGCAAAAGTGAGATTTAAGCCAAATGGACATCACCGTACACACTTATCCTCTTTTCTGGGGTCTGTCGTACACCCCCCTAGATCATCCAATACACTTCCGTCTTCCAACACTTCACAAGTTACATCCAAACATCGCAGGTCGTTTCAAGTCCAAGTGGTATGACCCCCCTCTCCCGCTCGCTCCACCCGTTAGAAAAGTCCTGCAAGATCTGCAAGATTAGCAAACGGATCCCTGCTTTGCGTTGAAGAAGGCTGTGGTTGTGGTGCTTGTTCGCCTACAGAATCGATATGGCTCTGCATCGTTCCCAGGCCGGGCGAGGCAACAGATGGAGAGGATGTAGTCGCCACACCCAGAGAAGACGTCCGTGGGCCCGCCGCTGCCACACGTGAACCCGGCGAAGTATAACTCGCACCCACGGACTGAGGTTGGAACTTTCGTTGCATCATGTTGGCAAACTGTGTTTGGCTTATGCCTCGAGGCTGGGGCGGAAACTGGAGACGCGCACTCGAACCACCGCCAAAGTATCCCGCGCCAGGACTCATCGTTCTTCCCGCACCTCCAGTACTACTCGTAGACCCGTTAGTGGGCGAGGGTGTGACGGGCAACATTATGGACCCAAGCTGTGGCTGAGCTTGCGCTTGGGCCATGGTAGTCGGCAAAGGAGAGGACACCGTCGCGGGTCGTGTTGCAGTGTTGCGTGCAGGTGGCGAAGTGAAGAGAGAAGCGAGGTCATCGGTCAGGCCGCCATTCCCAATTGCTCCACTGCCCGCCGCTGTGCTCGACGAACTATCGCCAAAATCGATGAGGAGGCCTCCGGAGGGTTCCCCGCTCCCGCCCGACGTGGATCCTATCGTAGTTGGAATCGATGCCACCGCGTCATAGTCACCCTTCTGGAACGCCTCGAACCGTGCCAATGCCGTGTTGATCTGGTCGTTCGCCTGGAGGAAGGCGTCTGTACGCTGACCGATGAGTGGAAGATAAACGTGACAATTGCGGAACTAGCATACTTAGCGATTCTGAATCGTCTGTCTCTGCGTCAGAAACCCATTTCTGCAGCTTTGGGCGCGCGTTCTTCAATACGGACGCCACTTGATCGTACGCATCCCCTTTGGCGAATCGCTCGCTCCTCTCTGCGTCTACGTTGTCCAGCAGTTCATTCAACAGCACTACCTTGCTTTGTAGTTTTGCCAACTCTGTGAGCGACTGGTTCCTATAGTCGGGCTTTGCATCTGGGTTTGCGCCCGCAAGTGTCTTCATTAACTCTTGGGCTGCTGCGAGGTCACGAGGTGTGCCACGCCGGATGAGTTCTTGCAGTTTCGCCTGCTGCGCTTCTCGGTCTTCATTCTCAAGTTCGTCTGCTGATTTTATCATCTTGATTGACATGAATGCGATGTAAGAAGAGCATGAGTGGATTGCTGTAGTAGTCACCAGAAATCAAAGGACATACCATAGTAGCTTGTGCTGCGTCTCGCCTCGGTAGTTCTCTGAACCGATATCCCTTGAACGTTAACAATCGATGCATATCCCTGATGTTTCCAAGATCTTCCTTCCACCTCGACTCGACGCATATGCCCTCCTTCCAACCATGGATTAACTCTAATATTCGTGACATGACGGGGCCAGGGAACGGCGGTGGTCGTTCAGGAAATCGGCGCACCAGCTCGTTCAAAAAGTCCTTGGTAGCTATTTGAAGGTGAAAAGGGTAACCACATGTTTTTACGAGGGTGTCGAGTAAGGCGAGGACGAGAACGGCAATCTTGGTGTCCCGATGGTTCGCTAGGTGAGCGATGAGCATGGCCGCCTCTCGAGGACTTTTTGGAAGATCGTCAGCGAGGGTGAATTCTGGATAAATGCAACTCACACGTTGGCCTTCTTGGTATTGATATATTCTGCGACTTCGAGGTGGAGTGCGTAGTTTGGTTCCGCAAGACCAGGATGACAGGCGTTTATGACCAGGACGTCCAACCGCGAGACCTCGGTGCTGTGCGATAGCATTTCTGAGATCGTGGTCGACAGTGTTCGTCGTCGTCGAGACTAATGCACCACGTATTTTCTTGGGCACTGTTGGGCAACTACCGTAGGAGTAGGAGGTATGTCATCGTGAGAACATTTTGCCCGACTGCTAAGAGGGTCGTATTTCTGCTATTGTCAAGTTGGTACGTGCTCCATACGAACTACTAACATCGTAGTGTATCAAACTCCTGGACGACGTCTAGCATCCGTCGCAGCACGTAGCCTGGAGGATCGCTACGTTGTGATTCATGTAGTCTTGCAAACTGACCTGCAACCGCACTATATTTGACTGCGGATCGGCAGGCCATACGGTCTCATTCCCACCTATCTCTTGACCTACGCCTTGTACATTCCAAAGCGCGATGGGAGTCCTCGCAACAGTCCTGGGTGTGGTGTTAGCCCCAGTGCTAACTTACACCTACCCTCATCTGCTTCCACAGTTCACCTCTTCCTCTGATCACGCGACGTCTGTCATCACCCCAGCACTCTCCGCCTACATCGACGAAACGCGCGCGGCGTGGAACATCACCGGACTCTCGGTCGCCGTCGTGTCCAAGCATGGCCCTCCCGAATTCCACACCTGGGGATACAGAACAGAAGATGGAGACGAGATGACTTCAGATGTGAGGACCGCTTCCCTGCGCTCTTGATCGCCGATTTCATACATAATATTCAATGCACGAACAGACCCTCTTCCACATGGCCTCCGTCTCAAAAGCATTCTGTGCGACAGCACTCGGCCTCCTCATCGACGACTTTGCGAAAGGGAAGAACGTGACTGCGCTCCCATCCGAATTAACAGAGATCACCTGGCGCACGAAAGTGAAAGACTTGCTTCCGGGTGAATGGCAGCTCATGGACGAGTGGGCATCTGAGCGGGCTGACCTTCGCGATATCCTCTCACACGTATCGGGCGTACCACGGTGACTATCGCTCCCTCTATGTCTCTTAAGTGCGCTCATATGACCTTTCTGCCAAAGTCATGACTACTCTTATGGACCGTATGATACGGCTCGCGATGCTATCATTCGACTGAAGTACCTAAGACCCGCTTTCGAACTGCGAGAGCAATGGTCATATAACAACATCGTAATGCTCCACAGTGCTTTTCTCGCCCGCGCATGACACATACCACAGCATGTAGATGTTCATTGTTGGCGCGCATATCATCGCAACATACTCGGGCCAGCCTTACACATCCTTCATCGAAGAGCGCGTCTTCTCCCCCTTGGGCATGACAGAGTCCACATTCTCACCCGCTAAAGCCGAATCGTCAGGCAAGTACACGCAAGGATGGACAAAGGGAGGCAGAAGGATACCAGAATGGTTCTCTGAAGAAACAGCGTATTTGAAAGCAGGCCCCGGCGGCGTCATATCCAACGCGATCGATATGGTAAAGCCCCACAGCTGTCGTGTGTGTGGGTGGAGCTGACGACGGCGAGCAAACAGTCCAAGTGGATTGCGACGTGGCTGAACGAGGGTGTTCACGAGGGCGAAACAGTGTTTCCCCTCTCTGTTTACAAGAACGCGAGCTACGCGTACTCTGTATCATCCGACCACCCTGCCAGTTCCGAATATTCGATCGCCGGCTATGGCATGGGTTGGTTCCGCCGATCTTACCTTGGGCATGATGTAAGGACTGCCTCTCTCCAGGCACATTCATTGCCCACTCATGCACGTGATAGGTTGTTTTCCACTCTGGAGCAATCCCAGGTTTTTCGACATTGGTTTCCTTCTTACCCAGCGACGAACTGGGCGTCACCGTCTTTGCAAACGGAGGGGACATGGCCGCTCCCGCCATGGACATCTCAAACCGTATCCTAGACCAGGCTTTGCACCTTGGAAGCTCCCCAACATCCCCGAGGTTTGTCAACCACATCGTTTTAAACTATTTCGTCCATCTAACCGTCCGGTCCAGCTCATCACCCAACTCATCTCGTTCCAAGAAGACCACCACCACGAGCGAACACCATACCCGGAACCTAACGCTCCCAATCGACAACTTCGCCGGAACATACACCAATCCCGGTTACGGCACCTTGACGCTATGCAGTCCCGCGAGCAAAAGCGCGTACTGCTCTCAAGTCCAGCAAGACTTTACTGCCGTCGACACCGCCGCCCAAGACGGCCGCAGCGCACAAGCTTCCACCCCTGAACTGCTCGCCGAATGGCAACGCGTATGGTCCTCCCACATCCGGATGCGCTACCACCACGACCTCCTTTTCGAAATTGAGTTTACGTCCCTCTTTCCGAACGGATACGGGAAGGACACGACGCCGTTTGAGACGGGCGAGATTGGGACTTCGGAGGGTGTCGTGGAGTTTGTCGTGGAAGGTGACGAGGTGGTCGGGTTTGGGTTGCGTGGGTTGGTGGGACAGCTGACGGAGCGCGAGCGGATTTATACGAGTGTTCGGGATAGAGCTGAGGTGTGGTTTGATAGAGTGAATGGCTGATGAATGTTGGACGGGATTGCAGATTGTACGGGTTTTGAGCATACGTGTAAACTCCTGCTCATGAATGCAACAATCCATGGTTTCAGCTAGTCTCCCCTAACCGGACCAAAAGATCAAGGAAGACAGTCGTTCCTTCTCAATATGAGTCTCAGCCATTTAAAAGTTAAGCATTCGATATACCAGCAGAATAGATACGTAGATCTATAACTGGTGAGATCAAGGTAAGTAGCAACCAGCTAACGTGGTATAAGTAAGACTCCTCAACAAAAATCATGGCTAAACGTATGAGTAAATAACAAACATCGTCAGTAAGCGGTCATACACACCCTCATGTCGTGGCATGGTAAAACACGGAAGAAAAAGCTAGCGCAGATCGAACACGCTTGACGGAGTGCATCTTCTTCGCCGCAGTCTTTTCGCTCGCATAAAAAATGGGCCAGCCAACGGGGGCGGAAGGACCATCGTTGGGTAAGAGATCTGATTCATCGGAATGAGCCCACGATCACGAGAGAGGATTCCACATGGGACAAACCTGTTTCATGGCGGCCGAATCCCGAACGGTGGCTTGCGTTTAACCGCTTCATATGCCTGCTGTCATCTATGTTCACCGTCGCAAACGCCTATAAGAACGCTCAGTTGAGAACGATCACCCACGATGAAGGACGCCAAAGAGGAAAAAAAAATACAAACAAGATCCATGACGTTTTTCAGACGGTTACTCTGCATATTTCTCTGTCCCTCTGATCTGTCAATCTCGGACAACAAAAGTTCCTAGTCTCCTTTTGCAAAAGATCTGCCTACGTCTGTCCCTCTGCATTGGTCACGGAAGAGTCCTCCATGGCGGTATTGGGCATCGTTTGGACGAACACGATGGATTTGCGGAAATCTTGGAGAAGGGATTGGTGGTGGAGTAGATGGGCCTGTCGGTTCCCGGGTGAGACTTATGCCGTTCGTATTTGACACACGGGACTCCTGGAGCACCGGAGCACACAAATGAGCACGACTACAACGGCCTAGCAGCATCCGATATCCACCCACCAGCCAATTGATATGAGCATACGACACCTCAAAGGCCTCGTCCCAAGCATACAGCGCTTACCAGAGGAAACAAAAAAAACAGAGGTCTCTTGAAGACGCAAATATCTTTGACTAGTTTGAATGAGCGAGTGGAGACGTTTTGCAGTTGTCGGTCTTGAACTTGAGCTTGGGTGGTAAGGTATGGGGAGGGGCAATGCCACCAAAAAAGCGTGATGATTACTAAGCAGCCTACAGTGATGATGAATGGCAAATACAAGCTTGACACCAGGCCCGCCCCATCGAAGTAGATAGTGACAAAATCCGATAGTGCTCCGAGCTTCTGATAGTGTTCCGGCTCGGAAACACTAATTCTGATGTATTCCACTCATCTCCGGACCACAGGAAACTTACTCCATCCAACTCCTCCTTTGGATTTGGTGCAACTGACTTTAGATTTGATGGGATTCATTCGGAATACCTTGGACATACTCTGATATGTTTTCCCTTCACATGTCTACTACTCATTATTGTTTCCTATGCCTTTCAGACCTGAAGCTATGGTATGAGCTTGTCTCCACCCATATATGTATAAGAATTTCTTCCACCTTCTGAGCACCTTAGTCATTCCTATTCCTTGGGCAGTGGCTAGAATAGAGGTATGAGAAGGAAAGGAAGAAAACTGGGGGGATTAGGACTTTGGCTTCAGCTCATGCACTGCACCCTTGTATGAGTTTTGTCCTAGTATTTGCAGATGAAGGGTAGAAGTTGAACATAGGAACAAGGGAACAATAGGAAAAGTGAGGAAATGACTGGGAAAGGACTTAGGAAATTTGGAGGGACTGAGAAACACAACTGGAAAGTGACTTTGGTGATGTTCGAACTAAGGCGAGTACATGTGGGCAGATGTCCTTAAATACTCTATGGAAAATGATATGGTAAGAACTATTGAGGAGAGGAAATACAAAAATGACACGAGGATGAGTCAGAAATGGATTGATAACAAAGACAAGGGTGAGAGGAATCACTAGGTAATGAATCCGAGGGGAATGACATATCATGAGTATGAGGAAATGAGGTTTAATAGTGTGGAGTTAAATGAGAAAGAGGTTGTCTCCAAGGAGTGATGTTTCCAAGGGTTTTTCGAGTGGTTGTGGAAATACTAAGTGTCATAGTAGTGTTCAAAAACATGGAGAAAAAAGATGAAAGAGTCAGAAAAAGGACTTAGCATTGTTTAGGATATGACAACTATAGACAATATAGAATAATATAAGAATGACTATTAACCATTAGTATGCATTCAGAAAGTGTGAAAAAAAAAAGAAATACCGCTGAATTATATGATAATCATTATTCATCATCCTTAGAGGCTTCTTTCTCTTCTAGTCATGACTGTGAGGACTCACTAGAAACTGTATCATCATAACAGCCTCCAATAGGATTTCTACTTTCCTCAATTTTGTCTTTGATATGTCCTTGATAGCTAGAATGAAAGGGTAGAATTACCAGTGTTATCTGATCTAGAGGGTGCCACTACCCGAAGAACGACTCAGGCACGTGGCGACCCTGATGCAATACAAATTAATGCCACCCAAAGAGGGTCGTCATCAAAACTTTCCTGCTACAACTGTGGTGGGTCACATGGGGTAAAGAACTGCCCCAAACCAAGAATACAATGCCCCTCTTACAAATGGTTAGGGGGCAAACATAAAAAGGAATGCCGCAGCAGCCACCAAGTGTGGGTCGTCAAACCAGTATGAGAAGAGCCCAAAAGAGAAGTTCCACGAGGCAACGATCCTTTTGCGACTATCCACAACATGTTCTATGGCGAAATGAGGGCATATTTTTGGAACATGAAAGATGTCTATGATAAGGAAAAAGGCCGTGCTGCATGAACAAACTGGGTGTTTGTGCGGTCATATTGAATGAATATTTATCAAACCACTTCTCCATCCTTGAGGTTGAAGAACCTAGGAAAAGCACGGATGAATCGGATGTTATTTCATTTTCTCAATGTCAAATTAGGTCCTCTTCTGTGAAGGGGCTTGGCTGGGGCTTCAAACCAGTACTTAATTCAGTTTCACATAAAAACCAAAAAAATATGTCAGACAAAGAAATTCCAGATGAATTTTTCTTGAGAACGCTCAACATGGAGAAGGAGATCTTAATGAAGATCAAAGTTGCATCCTCCCATGATAAGAAGGCTTACGTCGCTGCTGATGCACTACTTGATTGCGGCGCTAATGTTATTTTCATTGACAAGAAGTGGGCCACAAGCCAAAAGCTACTGCTCACTCTTTTACACAATCCCATTCTAGTATTTAATGTTGATGGATCAAAGAACTCGGCTGGAAATGTCACACACTCTACCGAGCTAATTATAGACTATGAAGGACACAGGGAATGTGTTACTGCAAAGGTTATGGATCTAGGATGTAATCAGATCATCCTCAGGTACACATGGTTAAAGAGGCACAATCCTGAAATAGATTGGGCCAAGGGCGAAGTAAAGATGACACGATGCCCCAGAAGTTGCCATCTATTAAGAAAAAAGAGTGTTTTCCTTCGTGTTCTGGAAAAAGAAGAAGAAGAGGCTGCTTATCATGCCTACACTATATGAGCTAGCATTGAAGTACCTAAGAAAATAGAAAAGACAATTGAAGAGATGGTGCCTAGTGCATACCATCAATACTACAGACGGTTCTCAAAAGGAGAATCTGAACGCATGCCAGTTAGAAAGCCGTGGGATCATGCAATTGACTTGAAGGATACATTCGTTTCTAAGAAAGGAAGAATGATTCTCCTCTCAGTAGAAGAACAGAAAGAAGTTTCTAGCTTCATTGATGAACAACTGAGGAAGGGCTACATACAACCTTTGAAGTCTCCACAAACTTCCCCTGTTTTCTTTGTGCCAAAGAAGGAAGGCATCAAATGCATGGTTCAAGATTATCGCTATCTAAACGAGCACACTGTCAAGAATAATTATCTGCTCTTGCTGATCTCCCAATTAATAGATAAGCTAAAAGGAGCTAAACTATTTACAAAGATGGATCTACGATGAGGATACAACAACATTTGCATCAAGGAAGGCGATGAGTGGAAAGCTGCCTTCGTATGCTTCCGTGGTGCCTATGAACCCCTCGTTATGTATTTCAGGTTATGCAATTCACCCGCCACGTTCCAAGCAATGATGAATGAAATCTTTGCTGATATGGATGACGTAGTAGTGGTTTACATTGATGACCTACTTATATTTACCAAAACTGATGACGTCAAGGAACACGAAAAGATCGTCAAGGAAGTCCTACGTCAATTGGAAGAAAATGATTTATTTATCAAACCAGAGAAGTGTACCTTTACAGTACCAGAAGTCGAATTCCTCGGTATGATACTCAGCCAAGATGGAATAAAGATGGACGACTCTAAGGTTAAGGCTATTCTGGAATGGCCTGCACCGAAGAACGTAAAGGGAGTTAGAAGTTTTCTTGGACTCACTAATTTCTACTGAAGGTTCATCCAAGGTTATGCCCAAGTGGCTAGACCTCTAAATGATCTAACAAAGAAGGATACATCCTTCGTGTGGAAAGAAGCATAACAAGAAGCATTTGATATGTTAAAGAAGAAGTTTACGTCCGCTCCTATTCTTTCCTTCCCTGATGAAGATAGTCGCTTTCGTCTTGAATGTGATGCCTCAGACTTTGCAACAGGCGGAGTCTTATCTATTGAAAAAGATGGCTTATGGCACCCAGTAGCCTATGCCTCATGATCCATGACCTCTGAAGAGAGGAATTATCCAATTGCTGATAAAGAGATGCTCAGCATGATTCAGGCTCTCGAAGCATGGAGATATTATTTAGAAGGTGCCAAATATGAGTTCGAAATCTGGAACGATCACAAGAATCTCCAGTATTTCATGAAGGCACAGAATCTTAACTGTTGCCAAGCGCGATGGGCACAATATCTATCTCAGTTCAACTTTAAACTCATCCATAAAGCTGGAACCTCAATGGAAAAAGCCGATGCCTTATCTAGATGAGAAGATTACATGATCGGCATCGAGGGTGATAATAAAGGAGTAACCATATTAACGCCGGAGAAGATTAGGGCGACCATCTTGATCTCTGATGAAGGCAATAAGATCAAACAGCAGATTCTTGATGCTATGAGAGAAGTTTCACACCCATGAAGATAGTGATGGAATTCTCTATGACGAAAAGATGAGAATGTATGTGCCTGATGACGAAGGTCTACGACAATCTATTATTACGTTGCATCACGATACTCCGATTGTCAGACATCCAGGAGTTGAGAAGACGATCGATCTGCTACAATGCAGCTATATTTGGCTGTTGATGTCACAACAGATCAAAGAATATGTTTCCCGTTGCGATAGATGTGCATGAATGAAAGGGAGCAATCAGCCTCCTGCTGGAAAACTACATCCCTTGGAAGTTCCGACTACACCTTGGGAAGATGTATCAGCAGATTTTATTACAGATCTGCCTGATTCTAATAGATTCAACTCCGTCCTTGTAGTAATGGACAGGTTCTCTAAAGAAGTCGAATTTATTCCTTGCTTAAAGACGATGACAGCTCTTGACATAGCTCGTCTATATTTACAACACATGTGGAAGGCACATGGCCTACCCCACACTATCATATCTGATCGTGGACCGCAATTTGCCGAGAAAGTAATGCGTGCATTGTGCAAACGATTAGGTATTACCCCTAAATTATCCACTGCATATCATCCGCAGACAGACAGTCAGACGGAAAGAATGAACAGGGACTTAGAGCAGTACCTTTGTTTGTTCTGTGCAGAAAAAGAAGCAGAATGGGCTGACTGGCTTGCCATTGCTCAATTCTCGTATAATGCAAAGAAGCAGGCTTCTACGAAGAAAACCCCTTTTAAAGTTACACGGTCATATGCTCCATGAATAGGCTTCGAGCAATATGTGTCTAAAGCACCAGCTGCTGATGACTTTGTTGAAGAAATGGCCAAGACTCTAAAGGATACTGAAGCTAATTTATTGGAAGCCCAGAAGCGGATAAAAGCACAAGCTGATAAGCACAGGTCAGATGCCCCTAAATACGTCATTGGAGATAGGGTCTGGCTCAGCACAAGTAATCTGCACCTGCCAAGAGCTTCACGTAAATTAACCAAATGATGGATCGGACTCTATGAGGTCACCTGATTGGTTGGCTCTAATGCATTGATGCTTAAGCTACCAAAGTCTATGCGTATTCACTCCATAGTTAATATTTCACGGGTCAAGCCTTACAAAGAGTGCTTGCCTGGGCAACCAATTATTGCCCCTGGACCCATTGAAGTAACTGAGGGCAGGGATGAAGAATACGAAGTAGAATATGTGGTTGAATCTCGCAAGAAAGGGAACTGCCTCGAATACTTAGTCCACTGGAAGGGCTATACAGATGAGGATAGAACTTGGGAACCCGCTGGCAATTTGGCCAATGCTTCCGATGTGGTCGCAGCCTTTCATCGGCAAATCCCTCAGCTCCTTGTAAGCTACGTATGGCTTACTTGGATTTCTTATCATTATTCAAGCCTTTCGATAATTTAACGGTCCCTTCAGCATGTGACACTCCCTTCGATCACCTGGAAGTCAATCCTTAGGAGGGGGTAGTGTTACGATATGCGTTTTTTCTATTTATTTTCTTTTTTGTTCTATTTATTCTAATTTATTAAGCCTTTAGCGCCTAGCGTGCTTGCTTTCAAGACTTAGAAACATCTAAGTCTCTTTCTCGATCACGTGACTGGTCATGTGACTTGGCACGTACGACTAGATCATACGCTACAAGGACTAGCCCCTATGCCTGCCATTCACATATGCGCGGATGATTCTAGATCCATGCCTCACCTCCTACGTATGTTTTCCATCTCATAGTTATTTGATATTTAATAGCTGCCACACATCATGGAATCCTCACCGATCTCATGTATGATCATGGCAGCATATGTTTACCTCCTGTTCATGCTTTCCCTTCCATTCCACATATGTTTACCTTATGTTTTACTTCCTTTCCATTCCATGGCTATGCTTGATACATGCCTGATCCATATGTTATTCATTCTATCGGTAGATCTGGTAGAAACATGTACAAACCCCTATATGGTATATAAAGGGAATATGCAGCGACCAGGGGGCTTCCTTATTGAATCCTCCTGAGTCCTTGTCCTCTCAGCTACTCTAATGGAGCAACCTCAGTCAACAATTAACCTCAGTATGCACTCAGATACAATGTGAGCTGCTGACCATATCAGAATGCAGTGGCAACTTTCTGTGTTGAATGTGCCAGTAGGACATGTCAATTATCACTTGAAACACTTAGTGCTTACATTATAATAGTGAAGTATACTGAATGTATTCACTGGACTTAGAACAGTGGCTCTAATATATAGAGTACTAAGGAGAAGACCAAGAGGATTCAATGGGGCAATTTATTAGTTGATGTTATATTTTAAACCACAAAGATCTGTGTACTACTCTCGTTCAGAGGACTGCATCGTCAATGTAGTAGAAGGAGGTATTGGTCGCAGTAGAGAGGTATGCGAAGGTGAAGGTGGATAGGAATGTATAGATTGACCTCTCCAGTTAATAGTGGGTCATGTAAAATTTACTGCTGGTACGAGATTGATGGCTTGTGCTCCTATTCTTCTGGCAAGTTGGAGAACAGAGAATTGATCTGAGTCGTTGTCATCTCTGTCATAAGGAGAATCATTATAGTGTTCATCAACAGGAGGAAAAGAAGGATGATTTTCTCTGGGTTGTTTTCATCCAGTGAATACATGTGCTATACTAACATGATAATATTCAGGTAGGTTATTGTGTACCCACTCATGGAATTCATTGTAATCAAGAAAGGTCAGAATTCTGATATGGATATGATGGAGGAATTGTTAGATGAAGACAAGGTAGGTGGTGAGGGGTATGTTGTCAGTTCTATACTATGCTATCTGAAGAGAAAAATGGGTGTATGAAAAATAGAGTTTGATGAGGTGTAAATTGACTGCTCATCTTTGGATGTGGGTTTCAGTGGCATATATAAAGGAAGGATCTTTGAGAAGAGAGACAAAAACATCAAATCTATCTCTACAGTCGAGTTGAGTGGGATGGAAAGGGTATGACTAGTTAAAGTATAGAGTTGTTCATTCTGTAGGCATGTTCAGGATAAAGAGAGGATTAGTTTTGGACTGAAGAGAAGTCTTTGGGATGTTGCTTTTTATATTTGTTAAGGAGACTTTGTGCATGTCTCAAATTTCCTTTAGGTTCCCAAGTGTTCTCTGCTGTAGAGTAGCCTTTCCAGGAAACCAAATAGCACCATTTTCCATGAGATCCTCGATGAGATAATATCTGTTCTACTTCATATTCCTCTTCTCCATTAATAAGGTCAGCTGGAGATGATAGGAAATTAGGTCCATGTTTTGGTGTTTCTCGGTAGGACAATAAAAGGGAAGCATGAAACACATTATGGATCTTCCAAGTAGATGGTAGTTTCAATCAATAGGAGATAGGAGATAGAACCTCAGTAATTTCAAAAGAACCTTTGCATTTTGGAGCTAGCTTGCACAATTCATAATGTAATTTGAGGTTTCTGCCTTCTAGCCAGACTTTATCATAAACTTTCCAAAGGATGAACTTGGTAGAAATTTGTTCTTTTATGATTCATTGAGCAATGACATGAGACACGAGCACTTTCTTTTGCATTTCTTGGAGATTCTCCAGTCTTTGCTCTAAGGCAGGTAGAGGGTTGACAGTTCGGATAAGTTTCAGGTATGCACATGGTTCATATCCAAACATCAAGAAAAACAGCGATTGTTGAGTGACCAAGTGTTTGGCGGAGTTATGTGTGAATTGTACATAGAATGTATGAGTATTTATACTACAATGAAATCATGGAGTCGGTCAAGATTGGAAATTAAAAAGTATCAGAACAAATAGGAGTTGTGATGAATCGAAAAAGATAAAGAGTATCCAGAATGGTCCAAAGTCAGATGACTAAATGAAAAAGAGTCCTAAATCATAACATGCGTAACATACTACACCATCTTTTATGAGACCCCTGAATGATAAGGACTTCCTTGTCACAGTGCTTAGCCCCTCAGTCCGAATCTCACCTTTTGGTCAAGTGCACCACGAAGGTGATTGGCTATCTAATGATACTCTGACAATGTATAAGGCCAGTTGCTAGAAGGAAAAGGGAATGTACTCATCTAGCTATTCGAGATACTCATTGTCAATGTCTCATTATCAAAATCTATACCAGTGATGGAGCCAGTTTGACCAGCTTGACAACCACGTACTATGATAATGGAATCCCCTGCTCTGACTTCAAAACTGTGTTCAGGAGTATATTGGATAGCATCAGAGAGGATGATGAAGTTGACCTGGTCCCAAGCAATGTTTCTAATAATAGGTGGAACACCTTCATCTTGGTGGATAAGGTGAACTATTCCTGCCCTCTCATTAATGGAGTCAAGACAGACTGTATTAGCTGAGATAAGCAATGGTTCGACCTCTCACAACGTGAACACTAGACTGAACTCAAGAAAACAAATCAGTTATCGTCCGACTTGAGGATGTGAAAGGATAAAGAGTTTAGCGTTGACTTATGCTCGTCAACGGTGAGCATGATAAGGAAGGGGAAAGACTTAGAATGCTTGTGGACGAATAGCCCCAAGAGAACCAAGCTAGGGTCTCTGGGCAATGGCATTCCAATATATATACTATTACAATGTTTGTATCAGACAAATAATTAGTAAGGAGGAATGTTCCACAACATTCCATGGCATTCCATATGATGTCGTGATGATGTCATGGTCCAGACCGTTCTAGGTAAATCTAGGTATAGAATGTTCTAGATGAGTCTAGGCCTAGTCATGTGATATCTAAATATAAGTCCTTGTTGCACGTGATATAAGTCACATGATCAAGTCACATGATCCAGTCACATGAATAAATAAGCATGTGATGCAAGTCATATGACCATAAAAAGAGGGAGAAAAACAGGGAAAAATAAAGGAAAAATTATACCCCATAACATTAGCACCCTCAAGCGCCAATTCTTTCAACTTAGAAATGTTTAAGTCTTTATCTAATCATGCAACCTGGTATACATGACTTGGCATATATGATTAGATTGTATGATGCAAGGACTAGCCCCTATGTCCACTCTTCACATATGCCCAGACTATTCTAGATCTATGCCTCGCTTTCTACATATGTTTCTTATTTCCTTGTAATTTGATATTTAATAGCTGCCACATCTCATGGTGTCCTCACAATCTCATGTACAATTGTGACAGCATATGTTTTCCTCATGTTATGCTTCTGCTTCTATTCCACATGCACTTTCCTTGTGTTATGATTCTCTTCCATTCCATGGCTATGTTTGATACATGCCTGGTACATATGTTTCTAATCTTATTGGTAGATTAGAGATAAATAGGTACAAACCCCTATGTAGTATATAAGAATTCAATGCAGTGATCAGAGGCTTCATTGAATCCTCTTGGTCTTCCCTCAGAAGCTCATAGTCCCTTGAGTCTCTGTCCTTTACTCTTACAAGCAACTTTAATATATTCTCTATTTGATATGTGAGCACTGAGTTGTTTCATTGACAATTGGAGATTTTCAAGGAGGAGCTCTAGTGTTATTGGAGCAAGGATTAGTGTTGGAACTCAGAAATGGGGACTTTTCTATATTCAGATCAGCAGAAACCACACACTTCAATTTGGACTATCAGGGATATCTTTTGTTCTGCAAACAGATGTAGAATTTGATAAATGAGTAAATGAAAGGAATGGATGGCAGCATAATGATTACTTAGGATAATTTATATATAGATATATCTCTATAGAATTGTCCTTTTTTTCTGAGTCCCTTCAGACTTATGATCTATGTTGATGTTATCTCCTTGTTCTAATGTCTGAATAGAAGAAAGTGACTAATACATGTGTTATGTAAACTCTATTATACTTCAACAAATCTGAGCATCTATTGAACTATATAAATATTTTTCCATGATCTCTATATCTCATCAAAGAACTTCAGAACCAACCCCTTCAGTTATTCACCCTCTTATCTCTGAGACGAGCGCTAGGCATAGCCTTTCGCGATGTCGACACCAGAACTAAGATGGAGAAAACAAATGAGTTAAAGCCCCACTTGAAGGCTTGGGACGAGTAAACGTGTAGCGTTGACTATGGCTTGTCAACGAAAAGCGAGTGAGGGGATGTTAAGACTTAGGCACGCTTGTGGACGGATAGCCCCAAGAGAACCAAGCTAAGGTCTCTGGGCGATGGCATTGCAATATATATACTACTACAGTGTTTGTATGCTACAAATAAATGATATCATCAGAATGTTCCACAACATTCCACAACGTTCTATGATGTCAGGTGATGTCATGGTCCAGACCAGTTCTAGGTACATCTAGGGTAGAATGTTCTAGGCCAGTCTAGGCTCTAGTCACGTGATATCTAAATAAAGAGTCCTCATTGCACATGAGCAAGTCACGTGATCCAGTCACATGAGTAAATAAGCATGTGATATAAGTCACGTGACCATAAAAAAGAGAAGGAAAAAGAAGGAAAAAGAGAGAAAAATAGATGAAAAATTATACCCCATAACAATCTCTCAAGGTGGATCTACTCAATAGCAGCTGACATACTATGAATCTAGAATAGGTCGACTAGTAGAATTAGAATCAACTAATGGAATGATAAGAACTATAAATATAGGCAAAGCTAGGAAGGACCACTATGTAAAACAACTCAGCATTCATATTATGAAGGAAGACATACTGAGGGAAGACCAAGAGGATTTGATGGGGCCTCTGGTCACTCTATTGGAGCTTTATATACTATATAGAAATTTGTATATATTGACATCTTATCTATCAATAAAATGAGAAATACATGGATCAGGCATGCATTAAGCATAGCCATGAAATGAAACAGAAGTAAGACATGGGGAGAACACATGTAGGATGGAAGAGAAGCATAAATAGTAAGTCATAAGTTGCCATTTACCCTCTTGCCATCGGGTACATCATCCAGTGACATGAACTTCTGTACCATGGTTACTACTATCCTGTCTGTACTGAACCCCTTGCTCAAATCCTCTATCCACTCATCATCGAATCCTTCATCAAGTTTAACAATGCTCCATCCCACCTCTATCGTGTCATTGATGTCACCGACATGCCGGGGGTCGAGCAAAAAGAGGCTTTCCAGAGCATGGCAGAGAAGCTGATGGACTTCACCTTTTCGGGGACCAATGAAGTGAAATATAGCATCGATCTCGAGAAAGAGTGCATTCTCGTCTACGTGAATGTCGTTGATGGGTTGAAGAAGCTCCTCCGCAAGCCGTACTCGATGCACTTCTAGTCTAACATTACGGAGGTGGTAGATGAGAAGGACAGGACTCGTATTCCCGTCAAGTACATGGCATCGAGTCTAGATCTCTATCAGAGTTGTTATATCTCCAATGCGTTACTTACTCTTAGGGCCCATAGCACATCAGACCCTTGTGATACTGCCTAGTCACTTTTTTTGTAATGTTGAGCTTTGCTGCTCAATCTCTCGACGAAAGTGACTTGTGAAAATATCATTTGTTCAAACGTATATCTAAGCATTTGTATGATTTATGAGTAAAGGCATGCATCCAAAGAGAGTGGAATGTGGGATGTGAAACAACATAGCTACATTTTATATTGTCGAAACAGAAAACAATTGTAAAAGTTTATCTATAAACATGGCTAGACCTCTAGCACCTCCTTTGCCTTCTGCTCAATACCTCTTGCTGCTACCAATGCTTTGACGAAGCCTCAAAACTTGCGATGTATCATCCTGATCCTTTGCCCATCACCATTGATGCAAATTGCTAGACAGGCAACGAACCAGGCTGGCAGATGGATCTTTACTCCCATCAGAAGAGAGGCAATTCATGCTATATGGTGGTTGGGAATGAGGAAAACACGGATTGCGAAGGATCTGATGTCTTTCAAATTGAAGTCCTCGATCCAATGGACGTTCAAGGACAAGCCGAGAGGCATTGGTGGTGGTGGAGGAAGGTAATGCAACTTGTAGCAGGATGTGTCAGACTTGCTGTCATCCGAATAGATGCCGAAAGGATCGTCGTCCAACTCCTCCTCTATCTTTTTGCTATCCTCCGTAATAAGAGCCAAATTTGAGCTAACATGCACTCCCAAGAAGTCTCCCAGATGCCTCTGAACACTTTCTCCACTGCTGATCAAGACGGTTTCGAACTTGTAGAGGTCCTCATTGAATTCGTTGTCAGTAGGGTTGTATCTGATTTCTGGAACAATGAGCAAGGAAATAGAGAGCAGCATTGGCTTCAGGGCATTGTTCCAAGCCACAGAATCTGCCTCGACGGGGACAATGAGGCATACCTGCTCAACAGTGAGCGCCAAACTGTCGAAGCCATCAAAGAATACTCACATTCGCCAGGTTCTTAAAAAACCAAGTACAAGTGCACCAACTGCTGTGCAGGTACCACCAAAGATGGCGGTGAATCAAAAAGCTATTGAAGGCACTGATGAGAGACATGAGGGAAGTGAACTGACTTGATTCAACTGCTGACCCATAAGTGTTACGCGTCGAGCGGAACATGACGGAAAAACAAACCAAACCAAAAGAGATGACCCTTGATGCGGGTCACTCGGAGTCTGCTAGACCCGTTAAGTCCTACCGCCCTTATCTAGCAGCTAAGGCCAAGGGTTTTACTGGTAGAACCACGAATATATTGAACTAAGGAAATACAGGCGGAACTGTGACTACTTATATACCCTAGGGATCATGCACGGACCATGGTCAGTGCCCTACTAAGGTGAACGAGCTAAGTACTATATAAGTAAGTCCTGCCTAAGTAAGGTATAACCCTAATACCCATAGTCTGGTGTGAGTCTAGAACGGCCTAGACCACACAGCCACCAGATAAGATTAACGCTCACCGATTAGATAAGCGCCAATCTGATAAGATAAGATAAAATAAAATAAAAGAAAGTTAGACGCTACAAGCGCCAACGGGAAGCGCCTTGAGCGCTAGTGGCACTTTCGTCTCAATAAGTATGGATCCATCGATTTTGACGCATGTGGAAAGACGAACTGGCTGATCAGTTGGAGCAGGGTCAGAGTAATTCCACTGAAATCACGCAATTGCATGCCATGACAATGTCATGCCTATGAAATGTTGCTCTCTCTTATTGGCCAATCATGAAAGATGGAAGCCTTCTCAATGGATTCCAAAGGCCTGAGCTTTAAACCAAACGAGCCAAAACATTATTGGTTTTGCCTCGCCAAGGCACCAAGTCATCATATGTTTGTCGAGCTAGAAGCCACAGCCAAGTCGGCCTTTAGTTCAGACCAGCTTGGCAACTGCGCAATTTATCCTTATCGCAAGATCCAGTTGGCTGTGGGCAAAGGGCATGCATTATTTTTGCCTTGGCAAGCATGCCATAGCAAAAGAAGCAGAATCATGCCATCGTACCATGCAGTCCATCCATTCAAACCAAAGATAGTTCGGACACATTCATCTCTTATCTCGTCAAGCTGGCATCGCTCCTTGGTTGACTCAGACTTGACATGGGAAAGACAGCCTCCCAAAGGCTTACAACGAGAGCAGTCGACCACCTTCAAAATCATAAGCTTTCTGCTCCTCTCTTCCCCTTATCTGTTCTATGCTCATAACGATGGCTCCCGCTAGCTATACCAAACTGAAGGCACATTTCAGCCTCGCTATTGCACCAGTTAGCCGACATCTGCTAATCATTATTTTTATAGGCCAACACCAACAGTATCAACATTATAAAAAGTGTCTGGGTGTTATTTGACTATCAATGGCATCTCTCTGACAGCATGCTGGTGCCTGCCGAACTGCTGAAGAGACATTCCATGCCAGACCTTCTTATCAGCTGGGCTTCAGGCAGGCATAAGTAGTTTCTCTTTCACCAAGGCGACTTCAACAATGCCAAGGGCATCCCCAAGAACAGCATCACGGCCATCGAAGCAGTGGTGGGCCAGGGCAGTGGTGTAGAGATTGACGTCATGGTCTTGAAAGATGGCACCATCATCCTTGTCCATGACAGCAACACCTTTCACACCACCACCATTCCTGACGCCAAATGGTCTAACCTTACCTGGCCAGACGTTGAAGAAGCTCCGATCCTAATCCATGATGTGGGCAACGGGGTCTTTACTGATAAGTTTGTGGTTACTGATCAGCTCATATGTCAGTCACATTTGTAGAAAGCCACATGCTAACACCATGATAGGTCACCAAACTTAAAACCTGTCTCAATCATGCCCTTGCCATCAATCTGCATGTAACCTTTATCATCGACTGCCACAACGGTGATGGTGCTCCTGTTTCAGCCTGGCTCAGCCACCACTCATAGTACTGCGATCATGTCATAGTTGAATTCTATTCCTACGTTCATGAGGATGATAACAAGTTCATCCTTGATGTTGAGAAAGTGGGAGCCGCTACCAACTGGAAGACTACAGTCACG
The DNA here is from genome assembly GCA_021018615.1 of Phlebopus sp. FC_14. Taxonomy (NCBI): domain Eukaryota; kingdom Fungi; phylum Basidiomycota; class Agaricomycetes; order Boletales; family Boletinellaceae; genus Phlebopus; species Phlebopus sp. FC_14. The sequence goes on along the minus strand of JAEVFL010000045.1, from coordinate 5,088 downwards.
ATCATACCTGTCCTTTTTCCAGATCAGCTTGACATTCTCATCAAGCGCTATCTAGGCCTTGACCCCACAAATACTTCAGCTCTCCACTATCAGAACTTCTTTGCTGCCAGCAAACAGTTTCTCAAAGACGCCTTTGGCTGCATGCACATCGTCACATTCAGTTTCATCCTGTCTGGCACTGGCAGATACTACAACGTTCGGACTGACATGGTGACTGTTGAAGGCGAACAAGTTACAGTCCCTGCATAGAAGCTTTTCTTTGTCATCGATCACGCTCTCATGGATCTCACGGCATACGTGCGCACTATGTACCCAACTGTCGTGATTGCAGGGATCTGCCGCTCCTATGACTATAAACTGAACAGCATAATGTACAAGTTTCACTTGAACACCAGCGAACCTGTCACTTGGCCCACTGACACTACCAAGACTCTGCATGAAATGCAGGCCATGCCTAGTGTCATGTCAGAGTATCTTGATTGAATCATCTCTGATTGCATCAAGGACAACATCACGACCGTAGAAAGCGCTTGCCTTGGTGTCAAACCAACCTTTGATGTCGACTACCCTCTTTACAACGCTGTCGAGGGCAATGCCTAGATCCAATTCGTAACTGACTATGCTTTCTCGTTTTGATAGAAAATACAAAACCCAAAAAGAGTAGTTTCCCAGTGTAGCAGCCTGAGATAGTTCTAATGTAAAATATGTCATGTGTTTCCACTCCAATATATATGTTGCCATGAATATTTATGAGGCAGAAAATTCAACTAGATATCTTCAACCCTCTTTCAGCTATCTTTCTTTGATTGTCGGTCCATATTATGTTTTCCTCTCTATTTGAACCAGCCAGAAATTTCTTGTTCATGACATGTAAGATTGAAAGCCTGTGGAAATAACTGTTGTCTGAAATCCATTAAAAATAGGAGAAACAGCCATTGAGGTAGACCTGCTGATACGGTCAGTGGCTCACATGGTTTATGAGGGCGTACTGAAGCTTAGTGACTGAGGTTGCTCTGAGCGTAGAGAGGCTGAGAGGTAAGACTCAGAAGGATTTGATAGGGAATCTCCTGGTCGCTGTATTCAGTCCTTATATACTCTATAGGGGTTTGTACATGTATATACTGAATCTAACAATAAGATGAAGGGTATGAGAAGTGGGCATGCATCAAGCATTGCCATGGAATGGAAGAGAAGAATAACATGAGGAGAGCATGTGCTGCCACGATCATATATGAGATCGGTGAGGATACTATGATGTGTGACAGCTATTAAATATCAAATAGCTATGAAATGGAAAACATATGTAGAAGGTGAGGCGTGGATCTAGAATCGTCCATGCATATGTGAAAAGCGAGCATAGGGGCTAGTCCTTGTAGCATACAATCTAATCGTACGTGTCAAGTCACGTGATCAAGAAAGAGACTTAGATGTTTCTAAGTCTTGAGAGCAAGCGCACTAGGCGCTAAAGGCTTAATAAATCAGAATAAATAGAAAGAAAAAGGAAATAAATAGGGGGAAAATGCATATTGTAACACTACCCCCCTCCTAAGGATCGACTTCCAGGCGATCAAAGGGAGTGTCACATGCTGAGGGAACAGTTAAATTATTGAAAGGCTGAAATAATGATAGGAAATCCAAGTAAGCCATTCGTAGCTTACAAGGAGTCAAAGGATTTACCCAATGAAAGGCTACAACCACATTGGAAGCATTGGCCAGATTGCCAGCAGGTTCCCATGTTCTATCTTCATCTGTATAGCCCTTCCAGTGGACTAAGTATTCAAGTCGGTTACCCCTTTTTCGAGATTCGACCATATATTCTACTTCGTATTCTTCGTCCCTGCCCTCAGTTACTTCAATGGGTCCAGGGGCAACAACCAGTTGCCCAGGCAAGCGCTCTTTGTAAGGCTTGACCTGTGAAATATTAACTGTAGGGTGAATACACATAGATTTGGGCAGCTTAAGCATCAACACATTAGAGCCAATCAATCGGGTGATCTCATAGGGTCCGATCCATCGTTTGGTTAATTTATGTGAAGCTCTTGGCAGGCGCAGGTTACTTGTGCTGAGCCAGATCCTATCCCCAATGATGTATTCAGGGGCATCTGATCTGTGCTTATCAGCTTGCGCTTTCATCCGCTTCTGAGCTTCTAATAAATTAGCTTCTGTATCCTTTAGAGTCTTGGCCATTTCTTCAACAAAGTCATCAGCAGCTGGTGCTTTAGACACATATTGCTCAAAGCCCATTCTTGGAGCATATGACTGTTATGATATGTATTTTTCCTCTATTTTTCTCTATTTTTCTTCCCTTAGTGCCTAGCACGCTTGTACTAAACGACTTAGAAACGTCTAAGTCTTTTTACCAATCACGTGACTGGTCACATGACATGATATGTGCAACTTGCTTGCACACGACATGGACAGCCCCTATGTCACCTCTTCACGGACTCACAGGCTTTCATAGCCTTATGCCTCACCATTACTGTATGTTTCTCATTTCTCCTATTTCATATTTAATAAGCTGCCACACATCATGGAATCCTCATCAATCTCATATGTGATTGTGGCAGCACATGTTTATCTCCTGTTTATGATTCTCTTCCATTCTACATGCGTTTGCCTTATGCTTTACTTCCTTTCCATTCCATGGCTATGCTTGATGCATGCCTGGTACATATGTCTTTCATAGTATCGGTTAGATCTAGTGTACACATGGACAAACACTAGTAGAGTATATAAGAAGTCAATGAAGCGACCAGAGGACTCCATTGAATCCTCTTGGGTATTATTCCTTCAGCCTCTCATCCTAAGAGCAACCTCGGTTATACCTCATTTCAGTACGCACTCCACTATGTGAGCCGCTGATTGTTTCAATGACCTTGTGACTTCAAAAGGGGTTTTCTTCATAGAAGCCTGCTTCTTTGCATTATAAGAGAACTGAGCGATGGCAAGCCAGTCAGCCCATTCTACTTCCTTTTCCACACAGAACAAACGAAGGTACTATTCTAAGTCCCTGTTCATTCTTTTCATCTGACCATCTGTCTGTGGATGATGTGCAGTGGATAATTTAGGGGTTATACCTAATCGCTTGTACAATGCATGCATTACTTCCACAGCAAATTGCAGTCCATGATCAGATATGATTGTATGGGGTAGGCCATGTGTCTTCCACACGTGTTGTAAATATAGACGAGCCATGTCAAGGGCTGTCGTGGCCTTTAAACATGGAATGAATTCAACTTCTTTAGAGAACCTGTCCATCACTACAAGGATGGAGTCGAATCCATTTGAATCAGGCAGATCTGTGGTGAAATCTGCTGATACATCTTCCCAAGGCGTAGTTGGAACTTCCAAGGGATGTAATTTTCCAGTGGGAGGCTGATTGCTCCCTTTCATGTGTGCACATCTATTGCAACAGGAAACATAATCTTTGACCTGTTGTGACATCAAAGGCCAAAAATAGCTGTGCTGCAGTAGATCTATTGTCTTCTCAACTCCTGGATGTCCGGCAACTGGAGTATCATAATGTAGCATAATAATAGATTGCTGTAGACCTTCGTCATCAGGCACGTACATGCGTTTCTTTTCATCATAGAGAATTCCATCTGTTCCTTCACAGATGTGGAACTTCTCATATATCTTCTGAACTTCTGATTCTTTCAGCTTATACATGGCATCAAAAACATGCTGTTTGATCTTATCGCCTTCATCGGAGATCAAGATGGTCGCCCTAATCCTCTCTGGCGTCAATATGGTTACTCCTTTATTATCATCCTCGATGCCGATCATGTAATCTTCTCATCTAGATAAGGCATCGGCTTTTTCCATCGAGGTTCCAGCTTTGTGGATGAGTTTAAAGTTGAACCTAGATAAATACTGTGCCCATCGCGCTTGGCAACGGTTAAAATCCTCTGCCTTCATGAAATACTGGAGATTCTTGTGATTGTTCTAGATTTCAAACTCATACTTGACACCTTCTAAATAGTGTCTCCATGCTTCGAGAGCTTGAATCATGCTGAGCATCTCTTTATCAGCAATTGGATAATTCCTCTCTTCAGAGGTCATGGAGCGTGAGGCATAGGCAACTGGATGCCATAAGCCATCCTTCTCAATAGATAAGACTCTACCTGTTGCAAAGTCTGAGGCATCACATTCAAGATGGAAGCAACTATCTTCATCTGGATAGGAAAGGATAAGAGCGGACGTGAAACTTCTTCTTAAGCATATCAAATGCCTCTTGTTGTGCCTCTTTCCACACAAAGGGTGTATCCTTCTTTGTTAGATCATTTAAGGGTCTAGCCACTTGGACATAGCCTTGGATGAACCTTCGGTAGAAATTAGCAAGTCCAAGGAAACTCCTAACTCCTTTCACATTCTTCGGTGCAGGCCATTCTAGAATAGCCTTAACCTTGGAGTTGTCCATCTTTATTCCATCTCGGCTGACTATCATACCGAGGAATTTGACTTCTGGTACCATAAAGGTACACTTCTCTGATTTGATAAATAAATTATTTTCTCTCAATCGACGTAGGACTTCTTTAACAATCTTTTCGTGTTCCTTGACGTCATCGGTTTTAGTGAATATTAATAGGTTGTCAATGTAGACCACCACTACGTCATTCATATCAGCAAAGATTTCATTCATCATTGCTTGGAACGTGGTGGGTGAATTACATAACTCAAAATACATAACAAGGAGTTCATAGGCACCACAGAAGCATATGAAGGTAGCTTTCCACTCATCACCTTCCTTGATGCGAATGTTATTGTATCCCCATCATAGGTCCATCTTTGTAAATAACTTAGCTCCTTTTGAGCTTATCCACTAATTGGGAAATCAGCGGGAGCGGATAATTATTCTTGACGGTGTGCTCGTTTAGATAGCGATAATCTTGAACCATGCATTTGATGCCTTCCTTCTTTGGCACAAGAAAACAGGGAAGTTTGTGGAGACTTCAAAGGTTGTATGTAGCCCTTCCTCAGTTGTTCATCAATGAAGCTAGAAACTTCTTCTGTTCTTCTACTGAGAGGGGAATCATTCTTCCTTTCTTAGAAATGAATGTATCTTCAAGTCGATTGTGTGATCCCATG
>JAEVFL010000044.1:0-45185 GCA_021018615.1 Phlebopus sp. FC_14 | reverse complement strand
GGTGGCATTTCACACTCTGTCTCACAGTCACGAGGGCCTGATGCTGGACTTTGAGCAAGCGATGACGCGTGAGTTTCCCATAGCAGGGAGCCCCCCAGACTCGCCACAAAACGGCTTTTACAACACGTCTGCGCACTTTCTGTGGATCGGTGACCGCACACGTCAGTTGGACGGGGCGCATGTGGAATACTTCCGAGGCATCCGCAATCCAATAGGAATCAAAGTTGGACCAACGCTTGACGATGAGGAACTGACCAGGTTACTTGAAAGTAAGTTTCGCGGTATTTCTTCTTTCCCTTGGGCGATTACCAAACTATTATCCATGAACCGTTCACAGTCGTGAATCCTGATAAAGAATCAGGCCGCGTCACCCTGATCACAAGGTACGGCGCAGGCAAAGTAAGATTTTTTTTCCCAATTTCCTTTCTGATGACTTCCTCAAACTGTACATTAGATTCAAGCCCACCTCCCCAGACATATCCGGCTGTCAAAGAGTCTAGGCACCCAGTAGCGTGGCGTGTGCGATCCAATGCACGGAAAGTACGTGTCTTATTCATAATCGTCCCTTTCTTATCCTCCCCGCGGATGTACCTGGATAATCAAGCTCATTGAATTTAAATCAGCACTCTCACATCTGGAACCGGGCTAAAAACGCGTCATTTCGGAACGATCATCAGTGAACTTCGGTCTTGTATTGCTATCCATGCTTTCTGTGGCTCCCGCCTTGGTGGAGTGAGCCTCGAATTCACGGGAGAACTCAATGATGAGGGGTTCAGTGTCACGGAGTGTTTAGGTGGTAGCATGGAGCTCAGCGAAGAGCAGCTTGGATTAAGATATCAAGTACGTTTCTACTCCTTTGCCCTTTCTCATCATCACATTGATCTTTGATCTCGTGCATCGCCGCAAGTCGTTTTGCGATCCTCGACTCAATTTCGAGCAGTCACTGGGTCAGTCCACGTCGAACCTGGTATCATTGGCGCACTTCTCACACATCATGATGTTTCCCAGACGTTGCATTTTTGGTATCCAATTACTTCAAGGACGAACGACGGGGCGGAACGGGACAAAGCGACATCTATACCGCGCTCGGAGGAAGGGAATAAGTTCTTCGTTTGGACCACAAGAATACTAGTGCAAGTGATATACATGTGTGGAAACCATCTAACAAAGTATGATCATAGTACAAGGCCGAGGACGTCTTATGAGAGATCAAAACCTGCACCGGAAGAGATGGCTTGCAAAAGCTTTTCTCGTAGCACTTTCTCACTTGTATACCGCGGAAGCTGGTGTACGCGCATGAGTGGCTTCATGCCTGCATTTTACTTGCTGACGCACCTTCAAAAGATTGACGCATGTACTCGAAGTAGGTAAGCGGTGCTCGTCGCTGCCAGCGTCACGGATCGCAAAGTTTGGGTTGAGTTGTTTGAATCCCCTAGGAGGTTCAATCAGAAACGCACATTGTCGGCAAGAAGGCGGGCGGCCTCGTCACCGAAAATACTTGTACTCACAACAGCGGCGGTCTACTGCAACTCGTGACGAAACGCAAGAACGCCCTCCTTTCTTCCTGATCGAACCCGTTTACGACCTATACAAACACAAAATCAGTTAACGAGCGCAGTATGACAAACAAAACGAAACGGCTCCCGTCGCGATGCGACAAACGCATACCTTCCAGAACGCCTGGATCGTGGGTTCGTCGTTATCATAAACCCCGCCGTAATGGGTGTGCACTCTCAAATCATCCATATCAATAGGGGCATTGACACCACCGAGGATGATCTGTAGTTCCTGTTGATTGAACATCCTGATCCAAGTTGAGCGATCCTCGGGTAACCATTCACTCGAATGCAGACTCACCGAAGCCACTTCGGATCGATCATTTCCGAAAGCCCCTCAAAGAACGCCTCGCTCTGTAGTTTGATCTGCTTGCTAAGCCGGTAGTGCGAAACGAGGTAGATGTATTGTAATCTATTTTCTCGCGTCACTGGAACGTTGCTCCCGTTAGGGATGAGATCAAGAGCCCTGGCAACACCGAATTCTATCTTGGTTTAGGAGGAACGGTAGACATGTGATGTAGTAGTACAGGAACATACCTTCAACAGCGGCGGTGAAATTCAATGACAAGTCCTCCATGTTACCAGTGTAGTTCTTGAGAAAGATGAGGCCCTGATATAGATCGGGGTCGAGAGATGCCAAGTCATCCAGGAAACTCTGCTTTCCGAGCCACTGAAAACATCGTCAATATCCTTCGCAATCGACAAAACCTCATAGACTGTCCACCTTCGCCAGGAAGAATCCAGCAAACGCAACTTCAGCAAGGATACCCTCGTAGAGTGCTTTTCCTAGGATGCGACCAATGAATCGATACCAATTCAGGCTATGCGCTACGTAGCAGCTGCGTTAGTATGGCGAGCGATGATGCCCAAGGACCTATAAAGGGACTTACGTTCCGTAGCATAGGAGTGCGGATTTGGATAAATCTCATTCTTTTGGTTCGCAAGCCACAGTCCGCGGTCTGTGTCGAACACTTCCTTACACAGAGAAGTAAAAAATTCCTTGAATACGCCGCCACCATCAATCCCTGCTCTTTTGAATTATTTCGTTTCAGTGACAAAAAAACAATTGAACGTATGAACTCACTCGGCTTTTCCGAACTGATCGATGAAGGTGATGGCGATCGGGGATCTGAGATCTATTTCGGAAAGCCGGTCATAACCATCCTGGGCTATGTGACCCCGCCGGATTGACACTTCTATCCTACCCCTGCGTGACAACTGATCGAGACCTCTGTTCATCATATCGCTTTCCACGAAACGTCGGAAGATGTGCACACGGATTTCGAACGGAATGGCGAAAGGAAGATTGTGCAGGACCCCCAGTCGAGGGGACAGCTGAGACAGATACGCAAGCTGACGCCTTGTGCTCGCACGAGCGGCAACAGACTCGTCGACCTGTTGTTCCTCGAAACTAATAAATAATTCAATTCAGCATGAAACAACATTTTGTATTTGAAACAGAGAAGCTCGTACACAGCAGCCTCGATGAACGAATTCATATCAATTTTGAAATTCGCATGCCAATGGTTTTCTGGCATGAACGGCCTCCGCGAACTTCAGAACGCCACAGGTTAATTACGGAACCAGGAGTTTCGCGGCATAAAACGTACTCTCGTGCGTGAATAGCTTGTAAACATTTTGTTATCCAGTCGCGTACACCCTCCCATCTCAAGTTGAGCCCTGGGACATTTGTCTCTTGTAATCTCGTCTGATCGTCTCGCCAGTACAGCGTGAAAGCGATGTTGAAGAGCGTGCGTGAGAAGGGTATGAGTTCGTTAAGTGTGAGGGATGTCCGGGAGTTCGAAAAGAACTCGTCGTCCCCCATCGTAAGGAGAGATTGTGTATACAATTCCGTAACAAGGAGCAGCGGCGGCCATGAGGATTCCAAGGAAATATCTACATAAGACCTTTAGTGACTGAACTGCGAGGGACCACATGTTCATACCCGTCAAGGATGCCAGGTTTTCATCGCGACCCAGCGGCGTTGCCCGAACATAGTCGCGATAGATTTCGCGCACAAGGCCTCCTCCTCCATAAAGAAGAAGAGTGCTGAGCACCTTGTCCTTTCTCGTAGGCCAGACGGTGTTGAGAGACACGAACATTGCCATCAGATCCGGAAGGAGTTCAGGGTGTTGCTGTGCGGCTTTCAAAAGCGAATTTAGATGTGTTGGTGATGGCAGAGTCTGCAACCGTTTTCGCAGTCGTGGATCCAGAGTCGGTAAAACGGGCTTCGAGGCAAACGAACCGACCACAGCGACTTGAACCGGACCATCCGAATCCGAATCGCTGTCGTCGGCCCATGAAGAAGCTTGATGTTTGGAGTCTTGGAAGAGCGGAGGGTCGAGGGCATGTGTCGGTAATGCATTAAGCAGCGCACTGAGAAGTCGTAGATAACTCTGCAAGGAGGAAACAGGGAGGCCAACGTATCGAGGAGGGGTAAAAGCAAGCAAGTTGGAGATGATGTTGATCTGCGATGTAGTCGAGGTCGAAGAGACGATGGTGGGAATGAAGGATGATATCACTTGCATATGCGATAATGGGAGCTTTGCTGAGAGTTCTGAAAGCGATGGTAGAGGGATACGATAAGGAAGTAATGGGATTGTGAAGATGTGAGCTACAAGCGCTTGCAAAGACTGCGCAAAAAGCCCGGACGAAGATTCCAGGATAATAAACGGGAAATAGGTCAATTTGACTAGGTAAGGGAGTGCTGGATCGTTCTTCGACTCTGGTCTCTGCCCAGGAATGTCAGTGACGCAAACAAAGAAATGAGAAGTAGACCAACGATCCCGATCATAGCGCGCTCAAGAAATTCATATAGCTGCTGTTGCACAGCGTACTTTGTGATGCTTTGTGCTAAAACATCCCTCGACACACCATTTCTTCGCGCAGGCGAAGATGGATCTAGTAGTTTGCATAATATTTGGAGGTGCGAGGCGGTGGCGGCGGATCTGTAACTGCGTGAGCAGACGCGCGCATGCCATGGAGAAAACCTCACGTAGGTAGCTCAGCCACGGATCGCAGCAGAAGTAAGGAGACAAAGTGTAAGAGAGCGATCCAATGTTCTCCGTCTTTACCGCTGAGAGGACCAAATAACAGGTCTTGGTGTGGCAGAAGTAAGAATCACCAACGATGGTAAAGTCATGTCCCTCACCGTCATTCCGAGACATTATTTGGGACCATTGACCGAGAAGCGCCTCATCGTTACCGATAAGCACGAGACATCGAAGGCCAGTAAGTCCTGTGACGTCTCCTTGGAAGACTTCTCGTAGATGCTGGCGGACTCTCCGGGCCTCGCAGGCACCTCGCCACCATCCCTGTATCTTGAGTGCGCTCTCTTCTTTTCTTCGTTGCAGTTCACGTTCTAACCTTCGAGCTCTTGCCTGATCCAAGATCGTGGCCTGAGACGACACGGAGAGAGACCCTCCTAAGTTGATCTCACGTCTCCGCTCATCGCCAAACAAGGGTAGCATCTTCCTGGCACTGTTGTGATTACCTGCTTCGATGGATGGAGCGCGCCTATAGCAGAGACAGGAGGAGTGTAGAAGGTGTTAAGGTGTAAGTACGTGTTGGCGGCGTCAGTCCGACGTTAACCTTAACCCTACGCTGGGAGCTAATGCTCTTAGTCATACTGTCAGTAAATGTTTGTTACATAATACGGCACGACATTAGGTTTCTCTAGAGATATATAGCATTCGGCTGCCTAGGGTATCATGAAAACTGTTTCCACTATGGTATATAAGAGAGCCAATGTCCTGCCTCTACGACGACGGCAGCCCAGCTCACACTTCAAAAGATCATCGACAAGGCATCCCCGATCCTTGCATTCGCAGCTTTTGATCAAGCCTTGATCGGGTCAGACAAAAACTGTCAAGGCGACAGAGCTGACTGAAGCACTTCAAGAACTACGCCTGTGAGGTTCTAGTAGGGAGCAGCGTTTTCCACTTCTCTGTCCATCATGACGACGATCATCATCAAATCACTCATGACTCCTCGGTCACAAAGGAATGCACGAACCTGCAAAGCCTATAAAGCTAAACCCAGTGGATTTGTTTTCCGGAGGTGGTGGTCTGTAATATGAGTCCTGACGGGAGCGACTGGCTTTCCAGTATCTGCACCGTTGTTTATCCGAGGGTAGTTGGCCGTCGGTGATATGGATCTATGTAGACGTGATGTAATGATAACCATTCGATACGGGGAGGAAGAAGGTATACCTTGGTCCTCGGGCTCGAGCTCCCGAAATCTGACAGCTCAAACATGAAGTCGGTCATGGGCCAACGAATCCTAGTCGTAACCAATCATGATCAGTTCACCATCCTCTCAAGATGTTAGAACCAAACTCACTCATAAAAAGCAGCATTCTCTTCAGTAACATGGATCTCTTTGATGTGCCATGCAACAGGAAAGTCGCTCGCAACGATGAGCGCCTCCTTAGATATGGACTTGACGGAAAGATATTTTCCAGTTTTCACGTTGCGTATGGAGTGGCCAGCACCAAGGGGATTAATCTCCCACTGACACGCATCAACGTGAGTCTCAATCCCGAGCTCAACAAATGATTCTGACCTTTTGAGTATCCGCATCTTTAGGCGGCATGCCTATTCGTTCCAGTAAGTCAGGCATGCAGAACGACTTAGAAACAGGAGAAGACAAAGACAATCTAGTAACGACTGACCTACGAGCGTATGATGGTCTGTGGTCATCTCCATGGCCGTTCCACTCTGGCGGTTGATGAATGAGTACGTTCCACGATGTACTGGCATGATGGGTGGATGGACTATTTGTGTTGAAGGAGAAACGATGAGTACGGTTTAAGAAGCTCACAGACTCGCAGCCACAACTCTCCGGTCAATGTGGACTGTGCTATTGGACACGCGTCCTCCGCATGCTTCTGAGAACCAGCAGAGGCGATGATCGTGGATGGAAGAAGGCCACGATGGTGCAGGCTTGGGAGTGGTCCAGGGGATTTACGTAGATATATGTACGCCAGTGGGCGCATCGATGCAAGGGTAGGCACTGCTGCAAAAACGGAAGATATAACGAAGGGCTTGTCATTTATTCACGGCGACATCCTCCGGGACACTTGGAATCCACGATACACCAATGCAAGCCCGTGCTGTCCAGGCGCCTGAAGAATTGCCTCACCAACCACATGCTGCTTGCAGCGTGGTGTGAAGCACAAAAACCTTGTCTTCTAATCCAAAATGTGCTTTCCCCGCACAATCGGTTGTGTAACATCGTTAATGTCCTCAACAATGGAAGATAGTGATGTGACATGCAAGGTCAGCAGCACAGCTCGGAAGGTGTGGGTCCGGTCATCTATCGAATTCTATTTGCGATGAGTTGGCTGTCTGTTCCATAGAACCAACTTCTAGAAGACTGACCTATGATCTACCGCATACACAGTAGTCTCACCACGCGGCAGCCCGGACCATAGCCAGCAGCATGTTCGTTGTCTTGCTTTCGACTTCTGTCGTAGTAAAGATACACGCACGGCTTTGCGCGGTCCACATCGCTGCAGGCATCACTGCGAGGAAGCCTTGAAGCTTGAAGGATTGAACATCCAAGTCTAACACGTCTTCGCTTTGTCGCTACGAAGGGTACGCACGTCCCCAAAGTCCAGCCATTTCCCTCTGCGAAGCTGATCAAAGAAGGACGGGGAGCATCGAATGTGCATCATCCACGTGCGGAACGCCAGAGGGTCGGTTGGACGTTAACGTAGCAGGTCAACGAAACTGCGAATGAACGCGCGATGGACCCTGTAGCCAACAGCATGCATTCAAGTTCCCTCCCTTCCAACATTTATGCACCCCCACTTCGCACCTTTTGGCTTCATCTGCTAACCAGCCCGTCTATGAAGCAAGTCGTCGATAGACACTTCGTAAGACGGGCTGATCATCAGACTACCGTTATGTCCTCTCTGGAACTTTCGTATCCCGTGTCCACCTTCCAGTCGCCGAGAGCGTAGACACGTTATCGATTCCTTAGCCTCCACTGCAAGACGATGTCATGAGTTTTGAGTTTTTTTTTTTTTAATACTTTGGCGGCTGATCAGCAACGGAAAGGACATAGAAACAGGTCCACTGGGGTAAAAGACGTGCACTGCACCGTTCGAATCGAGATGCGAGATGTCCTGCCAGTCGGTGACTGTCAGTGAACTGCAGCATCGGAGTGAGGCGGTATGACGGGTCAAGGCGATTTTTATTGCGATGTTTTCATTCGAAGACAGATAGATGTCTACGAACGGTTGTTTCATTCAACTGCTTGCCTTTGGAAGACCTCAGTGGCGTGGTGGTAGTCACGATACAGTACATATGTGGTTCGCGTCGAATTCATTCGTTCATCGCTACGATCATGGCACCTTCGCGAGGCCCACAACCCCTCGCCCGCAAACTCCACACTACTCTCGACAACCACAGAGGCCCAGTCCACGTCGTTCGATACGCCAAAGGCAGCGCTAAATACGTCCTCAGCGGTGGGCAAGACCGCACCGTGCGCCTCTGGAACCCTGAACTAGGGTCCGAAATCAAAACGTTTCAAGCCCATGGCTACGAGGTGTTGTCTATATCTGTGTACGTCGTATCATCCTGGTGGGATCCGTCATGAATAAACTGTTGAGCAGGGCCCACGATAATGCATCGTTTGCGTCCTCGGGAGGCGATCGCTCAGTATTCGTCTGGGACGTTGCGACCGGCGTGACTTCTCGTCGGTTGGCTGGACACATGGGCAAGGTGCATGCTGTGGAGTTTAACGTCGATGCAACTGTACTGGCAAGCGGTAAGTAGCGGGCGTGTAGCTTCCGGTGATTACCCCTCAAAAATTGGGCCCGTCGGTAGGGTCGTACGACGCCACGGTCAGGTTGTGGGACTTGCGGTATGATTCCCTTGTTTCAAATGAAGAAATCGCCTCTCACACTGCGGTGATGGGGACAAAGATCTCAATCCCGTGCACCTATCCAGATTTTAGAGGAAGCGCGCGACGCAGTACAGGCACTCCACGTCAGTGCCACTACGATCACCGCAGGGTCCGTAGACGGCTACGTACGTACATACGACTTGCGCCAAGGCGAACTGCGCGCCGATTTCGTTGGACGTAAGTCCCTCCACGCTCGCCCGCCCGCTTCTCGTTCTCTAACCCAACCCACCCGCCTTCGTCATCACCGCGTTTGCCAGAACCAGTCACTTCCATCGTCCCGTCCGCAGACGGCACAACGCTTCTGGTCGCTACACTCGACTCACATGCGAGGCTCTTCGACATGGCCACAGGGAAACTACTCAACAGCTTCACTGGGCATTCTCATACGTCTTATCGGTGTCGCGCATGCTTTGGACACGAAGAAGCAACTGTGATCTGTGGCGATGAATCTGGTTGTGTTTGGGCTTGGGACTTGGTAGATGTGGGTATCCCTCGAGCGATATTGTGAGCCGCGTTTGGCGGACCTGTTGCTCACTCGACTTCTTGGACAGGCGACGGTTCTCCAGCCTAATCCTCCACCAAAAGTTCATAACAAGGTCATCACCTGGACTGAGCACCACCCCAGCGAAGCTGGTGAGATGATCACTGCGAGCGCGGATGGAACAGTCAAAGTATGGAGGCATTCGTAAACTCTGCATAGTTGCACCCGGTTTGGCCCTGTTATGTAGGGGATACAAAGCCAAGCTATTGCAATGATACACGAAACATACAAGTGACCTCATCCATCCGTAACAGCCTTCTGTCGTCTCGACATATCTCTGGTTCCGTTCGTCTTGCTCTAAGATCAAGCTAACTGTGATTGCTGGTGTTCATGTCCAGTTCTGAAAATGCACCCCAGCCTTCAAGTCGGTCAAGCGGGTCTGGCAAAGAGGGCCTTCAAAAGGCTAGGAGGTACGCAAAGCCAGAGCAGTCCCTTATTTTGATCGGTAAACTATTGCAATATTACACTGTTACAATGCAAAACATATTAGTGGCCTGATCCATCCATAACAGCCTTTAAACGTTGTCGCAACATATTTCTCGTCCCACTAGCCTGTTGTTCCTTGGGCGGTTCCGGCGCCGTAGTGACAGTCTCCGAATCAGAGAAGGAAGACATCGTAGGCGACGAGGCGCCCGCCGTAGCCATCGAGCCCGTGCTCCCACCGCTCAAAGTGCTAAACGCGCCCGAGTCGCGCACAACGCCCAACTCCCCCGGCCCCACCAACTCCACCGTCTCCGTCAGCGTCGCAATACGCGTCCATCGTCGATACCGCGTGTATTTGCCCATACCACCCTTACAGCTCGCGCCTTCCCATTTATTGTCCCCATACAACCATCCCTCCGGGTCCGTCACCGCATCCTCTTCTTGTTGTCCTGGAATCAAGCCCGGTCCGCTGACGTGCTGATCGTTGTTCGCGTTCCTGTCCCGTTCTGGACTCTCGCTCGCTCCGCTGGTCGTGGCAGTCGCGTCTCGGCCTCTAGCGGCCCGCAACATTCGCGCAGCCGTGCCTGTTCCGTCATCAGCTGCGTCCTTGTCCTTTGGGGGCGTCTTCTCGATCCTCCAGAGCCCTTCCTGCCCTTCCTTCCTCACGACAACACGCCACTCGGGTTCTTCCCAAGTCCACCTCGCCACACGTTTCGCCCGTCTTTTCTCTCCAACAGCCACAAACGTCGTGGTCGGTGGCGGCAGCGAGAACGCAGACGGAGGGGGCAACGGCGCCTGCGAAGCACTACACCAAGACGGACGCTCTCCAGGCAGAAGCGCAGCAGTCCAATCGAGACCCATCCACCACCGCTGGTTTTCGTACACGGTGAAAAGAAACCGGAGGGGCGGGGATGGCGGCGGGAGATCGACAGACTCGGTCGAGTGCGACATGGCGCTGGTGTAGTCTGAGGCACCTGAGACGGGTCGAGAGGTGTATTCTGGCGGTGGGGAGACGATCGTTGGAAGGGGCGTGCCTGAGATGAAGGAGTAGATGTGGTAAAAGCTCCATCGGATGTGTGCGCTGCGCGTTAGCGCCGCACGAGCATTACGGGCCCATTGGGCGCGATAGGTAAGTAAAAGCGTTCCGGTAATGGCGATGCAGATGTGAAGCGGGACGAAATAGGTGAGCACGAGGTAAGGTAGGTACATGAACGCTGCAATGCGAGCGAGCGTCAAGGACGGCGGTATGGCCATGTACGACGACGGTGACGTTGGGAGAAGTTCGTGAATGGTCGTCAAGTCGGAGATAACAGCATGAATCGTGCTCTCCGTCGCAGGCGGCGATGGGGCCGTCGGTGTTTCGGTCCTCGACAATCGTCTAAGCGTAAACACGAACAGAACGGCCAAAGGAAGAAAAAATCTGTGTGTGGTCAAGATGAATAGCAGAAACGAGCGTGCGTCTGCAAAAAAAGGCACTCACTTCAGCATTGGCTCCGAGAGCAGGCACAAGGCCCACCAGGCAGCAACTACGAGCCAGCTCTCTTCCCAAGACGATTTCCAGCTGACAATCTCCGCGAAGCACCTTACTACTTCGATACAAGGCGCGAGCGCAACGAGCGCGCATGTGAGGGGCGGTGGAGTTGTGCTCACAAATTCGATCAGTGTCGGTGCAGGAGACTGCAGGACAGGACCGCTTGGAACCGCAGAACTAGCTGAAGGGGTAGAAGGCATCTGTAGTATCTTTGGTCTGAGTGTAAAGTCCCTGGAACTTTGAGACATTCGTTACTAGTCGTCGACCACGCCTTCAAGTTTCAAGTTTCAGCTTTCACGTGCTAGTAAAGACCTGGCTGCAGTTGACTACAAGGCCGTCAGAACGCAGAGGCCAAGTGCAACATAGAACTCACTGTTACTCTGGCCGCAGCTGTATTTGTTCGATGGATCGTGCAAGGCGTTCGCCGCGCCTGTGCGCTGGACGTTCGGGTTGTGCATATGCCATATGCCGAAGCCTTTGCCCAAGGTCTGCTTACGTAATAAAATATGAGGACCTTGAGACGACTGTTATTCTATACATGTATGTCCAGCGTGAATTAAATTCGAATTAAAATCAATTTAAAATAAGAGGGAGGAGAAAGACGAAGGAAAAATACGGCTCGATGATGATCGTCTTTTTGTTCACTGTCATCGATGCGCGAAAGGGCGACTCGGGAAGTACGTGACGCGACGTCCTGGCTGCTGATGACAGCCGGAACCACTAATCGACAAGAGAGGTATAGCGGGTTGCCTTCTTGTCGAAATAGGCCACAAACCCTATCTCATTACTACATGGACACTGGCCAGGTCAGAATTTCGCCGAGTTTCTGCCAGAGCAGCAGCTATCGATAAGTATCCATTTTGGACCCCATTTTTTCTTTTACTCGAGCGGATCAGAAGTGTGCAAAGAAAAAGACACTATACAATTTACATTGCCCCGCAAACGAACGATAGAGACGAACTCACGAAAAGCACAACACAGTGCGAACTTGATACTAACTAGCAGCACACGAAGCCCTTCATCATTTCAAAACCCAAACCCTAAGCTAAGCCGGATCAATCTCATACCATCCGGCATCTTGCTCGCAATCCTCTCGAGGCTATCTGGTCTGGTCCAAAATCCAGCTGTTTTCAGCAAGGCCCCCAAGTACTCGTACGCCTTTGGGGCATCCAGCAGAATGTCATCGAAGGAAGACGCCACAGACACGAAACCCGCTTCGAAATCTTCTGCGGAGCACTGTTCTTTGGATCTTGCCTGGGCGAAGAAGGCTGCAAGCTGCCGGACATTCGATTCCTTGCCCTTGAGCGTAGGCACGACGAGCGACGCAATGAATCTGTCGTGGTAGTTCTTCTTGACGTTTTCAAAGTACTTTTCTGCTCGTTTCAGATCACCACTCGTTAAAAACTCGTTTGTATATTCGTCCCAAGGCATAACTTCCCGCTGATAGCAGCACATGAGACAACGTGGAACGGATTTCAAGCACAAAGATACATACAAGATCATAAGAGATCCTTGAAGGGCGGGGCTCCCAACCACGAGCGCGTGAATCAATAAGTTCCTGTCGATCCTCGTCAATTGTGGTGCTATGGGTCAATGAAAATGTCGTACCAGGAGGTAACAATGCAATTTCGGGCTTAGTTTCGGGTAATTAACGAGCCACTCGATGCGCGTAAAGTAGGCATCCATGTGCATCCGTATTTCGGGGACGTCAAGCAGCTTCCCAGCTCTTTGCAATAGCCTGCAGGCAAGCTCGAGCTCCCCATTCGTACGTTTTGCTATGTTGCACAGTAGGGGCACCAAGTAGAGTTGCAGCGCATACTTTGTGAATATCCCGCGATGGACAAGCTCGCAGAGAAAGTCTATCAGAGCAAGGCTACGGTCTCTCGCGTTCTGCGTCTCCCGACATTCATCGTGGTCTCCCCTACTTCCGTTGGAGGTGGCAGCTGTTGACTTCCAAGCGAGGACACCTTCAGAGAAAGCAGCGTCAATCTCGTTCAAGAGGCGCCAGACAAAGACTCTTCCACCTCTTTCGCATTCTTCGCCCGTATTTTGCACGCGTCCTGTTGCATGAACTTTCCTGGAAATTGTTAGGCAAAGGCGTGCATATAACTTTGCCCTGTAGGGTTCATTGATAGCTCTCTCCAAGGTCGATCGAGCTATCTGGGTGTACGCCCGTTCCCGGTCTTGTCCTTCGCATCTGTTCATCCAGATGATAATTTCCGAGAAGACGTTTGGTTTGTGAATGGGGTTACACGGGGGTAGCTTGTTGAGAAGGCCTGTAATCTTCCGAACTATCATGTCGGAACAATGGGAAGTACCGTTCATTTGCTTTGCTAAGATCATACTTGGAGCGACCCAGTGACCGGGTGACTTTGGGAGTGGAAGGATGGCACCATCGGTAGAACCCTCGCTTGGTTGAATACGAAGGGGAATTTTGGTAGGTTCATTTCCTGCCATGTGACAACCTGTATAATACCATCTGTAAGTGTTTCAGCGGAGTGCCGAAATGCTCGCACCTCCCACTGCAAGTTGAGTACCACTGGGCTGCGAGGTAGTGACATTCTCATCTATGCTTTTCGTAGACTTATCATCGACCATAAGCGTAGGAGTAATCGGTGACACTGAATCATTGTGCAGATCCGTAGCGGTGACTGTCATTTCCGGCAGCTCTGCTTTCACGATAGCTTGATGCTTGGTAAGGACAACTGATCCACACTCAATCCGCGAGTATGACTTACCAGGTTGTTGGACAGATGGAGTCTTCTCGACAATAGTGATGCATCCGACAAATGGTGCAGCATATTCCCATACGTCGGATGTAATCTCTGCTAGAGAGTCACTACAAAAATTGATGCAAGACGTGTAGAAGCCCAAGTTGGCACGATCGAGACCAAATTTTGTCCGAGCGAGCGTTTCCAGGTCCTAAGAAAGATTGAGTTAGATCGTAACCCATCGATGATGTCGTCGTTGGTACATCCAAGGGAAGAGGGGGTAAAGGGCGACCCACTTCAAATAGGCTAGGAACCTTTGCATATATATGAGCGTTGCCGAAACTGAGGACCATAAGTTGTGTTTTGCGAGCTGGGACATCAGCCGTCCAGTTCACGCAACCGTGTACCATGGCGTTCACTATCGAGAGAGTGTCGAGGCCAAGTAAGTGACGATGGAGAGGTAGTTTTCACTGCGGCGTTCCGATCTGGCTTCTATCGTCCATCTATAGGTAGGATACGGGTTCCTTCAGGGAACTTGCCATTTGAATGCAAGGACGATCTGTGTGCATTGGGCGAGGCTTGCACACGAAGACATATGGGCAAACTGTTCGTATGATAAAAAGTTCGCTGAAAGAAATGGTGACAATTCTAACTACTCACCTTATAGTATCACGGTACAAACACCAATTGCAAGTAACGCTCGATTCGCCGCCACCTACTTCAGTCTCCGCTGGAATCTACATCTTCGAAATCGGCAAATTCCGACCTTGTTCGGCGTTTTGTCTGCGTCGACAATTTTCCTTGCGCTGAACGCCCGATTTCCGTGGCCCGGTTTTCCTGCAATCGAGACGTGAGTACTCAGTTCATGATATCTTTCTTCCAGTTGTCGATGATTGCACACAAAAAATTATACTGATTTAATGAGTATGACTCGCCTGACAAGCGGGATATGACCCCACTTTTCCATGCTTTAGCTGAGACTCTCGTCTTCCTTCCGTTCATCATGTTTCCGTATATTGCGTACTCATCATGCTTTTCTAGGTCGCCTTGTTGTAGGACGCACGGCATTCTGGTAGTAGCCACTTAAGACTACGTCGTTCTGCGCGAATTGGAAGATGTTTCTATCGACGTCCTTCACTTCGCGTGTTACGACTGTCGTCTCGTCCTCGTTGTTCTGACCTTTTGCGCATTCTCGACTAGGATGACATTGCCTCCTTCCTCCGTACATTGTTACCTGTTCTTTTGTACAGTCAAGTAATGGCAACGGATGGATTTAACGTTTCACGATTTCATGCGTCTAAGCCTCAGAGTCTCAGAGCGTCCGTTCAGTGGGTTATCCGGATAAGCTGTACACGAGCCCACGATACGTTGGACGAACATCGTTCGCAAGCACTGGACGGCAAAGAGCACCTTCCTAAAGGAGTATCCATACCATTATGTAACGGCACCCATCCTGCAGATTTTTTCGACAATATTAGACAAACAACTTGTCCTCTTAAAAGGTCACTGACGCAGCATCCTCCTTGTCTCGGATTGCATCCTCAACCAAGCGAAAAAAATGTCACCTTCGGTATCTGGCAAAGGCAAGGAGTCGGGAACTGCACGCGTACTTGGCTCAGGCGCCTCCGGTGCGGTAGACTCCTTAATTCTAGTGGTTGCGTACCGGCTGAACCATGTACACTAGGTGTGGCTGAATTATTGATCTTTCACCCCGTCGACACCGTCGCAAAGCGTCTTATGAGTAATAAGGCAAAGGTACGTCGGATGCGATGTAGTCAGAGACCATATCGACTCATTCCAATTTTTTTTAAAAATACCCCAGGTTTCGTTTGCTACGCTCTCTCCGATCATTTTCAGAGATTACGCGACTGCATCGTTCGGGCCCAAATTCCTATCTCTCTTTCCAGGTCTGGGATATGCGGCAGGGTACAAAATTTCACAGAGGATATACAAGTTCGGGGGTCAACCATGGTTTAATGACATCATTACGCGGCATTTCAAGGATGACTTTACGCGTGCGTTTGGTGAACGCAAGGGTAAGATGATGATGCAGGCTACGGCTGGAAGGTAGGTCTCTGTGTCCTGACACCAATGGGCGAAGACGCGAACTCTGGTTTGTTGAATGATTTTAATTTCGTGCATAGCTTGACAGGAATTGGTGAAGTGGTATGTCGTATATTGTATGCCCATGCAAGACGTTGTTAAATGTCGTTTCCAATCCAGGTTCTTCTTCCACTGGACGCCCTCAAAATCAAGCGCCAAGTAAATCCTGAAGCATTCCGTGGACGAGGCGTCTTCCGGATATTCATGGAGGAAGGAACAACCCTATACCGTGGTTGGGGTTGGACGATGGCGCGTAATGCCCCCGGGTCGTTCTCCGTGAGTCGCTCAACGGACCTAGACCGTCTAATCCAACGCCCACCTATGACGACCCTAGCTCTTCGGTGCTTCTGCTGTGACCAAGGAGTACTTCCTCGGCGTAACCGATTATTCCAAGGCAACTTGGACCCAAAACTTTATTGCGTCCGTCGCGGGTGCCGTTGCCTCCATTACGGTCGCTGCACCACTCGACACCGTCAAGACCCGGATCCAAAATGCCAACTTTGAACAAAAGGTGCCCGGTCTGACGGTTGTCAAAGACCTCATTCGTAACGAAGGTCCTACGGCGTTCTTCAAAGGGTTGACACCCAAGGTACGGGCGTGTATATGTGAATGGTTGAGGGACAGACACACTCAGATCGTTCCCCTTTGCACAGATCCTCGTCGTTGGCCCGAAGCTGGTCTTCAGTTATACCATCGCGCAGTCGTTGATACCCTTCTTTGGGAAGTACGTCTAGTTTAGATGGACTGATTCATGGTCTTGCAGGCTACTTATGACCAGGCCGACAATTTCTCCGTGTGATTTGGGTCATTTCGAAGTCTTACCATCCAATATTTGCGTCTTTCTAGATTGCAATAGATTTAGATCCGATTTTGTATTGCACCAAGTAATGCACCTCCGTCTTGCTATTTCGCCTTGTCATGACGCGAATGAACTAGTGCACGGTCAAATAGAAATTCGGTCCTACTTAAGTGACAGGTAAATTTACCCCTTGACCTACGGGTTTCTAAAAGACGGGCGAAATAGCACTAATTAACAGAAGGCCTAATAATGCCCATCACTCGCCCCAGTGTCTCTTCCAGGTGGAATCCGCTAGAGGTTTTCCCGCTTCAGGCATAGTCTTTTCCGACTCACTGTCGTCGGACACGCTCGACCTATGCTCGTCAGACACTCGCCTGTTGTCGTTGTAACAATGTAAGTTGCCACAAACAAACAGCACATAACGCCGACTTCAAGTCAACTTCAAGTAGCATCATTTTCCTCCCCTCGTTCTCCGGCATCTCATGGCTGGCCATCGTCTCTTGGACGACCAAGCTGATCTTGCAGAGCAGCTTCAGCTGCTCAATCAGCTCCGATACTCAGACGAGCCCATGCGTTGCGAAGGAAAGAAATATTATCATGGTAGCGGAGACGCCAACGCCGCTCTTCGCGTGCTCGACACCATCGCTCTCGTGCTGACGACAGGCAAGCCTGGAGAGGTGTTTGCTGCTGCATTCGACAGAAGTCAGAGCGTCACACTCGTCTTGGCAAAGAACGACTCCGCGACCCAGGAAGACGTTCAGGCTGTTCACGAGCTGATCACGACGATCACCGCTTCCACCACTGAATCTGCATATGATGTCCTCCCTTTCCTGTTTTCTCGTTGCAGGGAGAACATCGAGCGGCGGATCAGAAAGTTAATCGCAGCTGTGGACATACTCTTGGGCTCGCTTGATGAAATCCTGGAGTCCTACACACCGTCACACCCTCCCGATAAAGAGTTTCCCAATTCTGAAGTATATCGCCACCAGATGTATCCTAACGGTGAACCGCCGTTTAAGGAAATGGCGTATCATCTTTTCAAGGATCTTAGAGCCGCGGGTGTAGGCGTTGACTTAGAGGACATCGAAGAGACGTCTGCGAACTTCATGCGGCTTTGGTATACTGCTTCTATTATCTTAAATTCCGGTCTTCTGCGTTCGCTCCGCAAAGACGACAAGTATTTTCAATTGGAGCCCCAGGTGGAAAAGCTGAGACGTCGTCTCCTCAAGGTTTTCAACTACAACCAAGGCATTGACAACCTGATCATGCATGCAAAGCGCTTTTTCCCAAATGGCATAAAGCATCGTTGGGTCGATCCTATTACTGCTGGCACCGGTGAGACTACTCTTGAGCTCACCGCCAACCATATGGATGCCATATCACGCGCATGCGGTGATTCTTTCGCGCAACGCGACCTAGAAATACTGGACAGTGAGGGTCCAGACATGCAGGACAAATGGTCCAGCAACCGTAACGTCCAGACCCGGCTCCACATCGAGATTCGTCTTTTGCTTCATCTCAGTGATCCGTTCAGTCCTATGGATGAGCCTATGCCTATCGGCTGCAGCAGACGGACTTGTCTCTGCTGTGCACTGTGGATTAAAGCGTACAATTGGGAATTCAGGACGAAATGGCTGACGAGCGGCTCCAACGGCAAGCCACACGTCGACTGGGCTCTGCCTGGTTGCTCATATGCACATGCTCGCATGAAAGATAGGCAGAGTGTTGTCGATAACGCTGTCCTGGACCAAGTTTCAGGACGCCTGCAAGAGAAACTGGATCTGATGCTTCCGATCAATGATGATTTCTGGGCTCCCTTGCTGCGCGATGACTATCCAGACAAGGCCTTTCAAGCTTGGGTTAATGAAACTTGTGCGAGGGCGTTTCAGGAAAACAGGAGTTCCAGTGTGCCTTAGTCAAGCACGTATACAAAGTGTTAAACAGTATTTATGCTCATTCACTGGCAGTGGTACTTGACACATCAGGAAAATATCAAGTCTCTTATACTGCTCTTATATTACTTAATTGACTGACAAAGCAGGGCCAAGTACAATTGGCAGTTACACCTATGACATGATAGCAAACATTGTTTATACATATTAGTACCACTCAGAGTTTATTTGGGCCATGTTTTTGGTCATGTTCTGAATGTAAGTTGGAGGCTGGCACCCTGGCATTGGACTTTGAATGTCTTCATGCCTCCCCTTCACCACAACCTTCAACAGTCAGCATATCTTCAAAGCCTTTAGGTGAGAAAGATGACTGAAAACCCCTTGACCAAAGATAAGACTATAGTGCAAAAAGAAAGGGAAGGGAATGTTGCTATGGCTAATCTAGAGGGTACTTCTGTTATGGGGTATAATTTTTTATCTTATTTTTCACTGTTTTTCTCTCTCTTTTCTTGGTCATGTACCTTGGATCACATGCTTATTTGATCATGTGACTTGCTCATGTGCAATGAGGACCCTATATTTAGTTATTATGTGACTGGGTCTAGACCTTGCCTAGAACACTCTAGATTTAGATTCACCTAGATTGGTCTGGACCATGACATCACTATAACATCATATGAAACTTTGTGGAATATTGTGAAACATTTCTATTACTAATTATTTGTTCTGTACAAACGTTATAACAGTATATATATTGGAATGCCATTGTCCAAAGACCTTAACTTGGTTCTCTTGGGGCTATCCATCTATGAGTGACCTAAGTCCTTCCTCCTCATCATCCTGCTCAACGTCAAGAGCATAATCAATGCTCACTCATATATCTTTTATATCTTCAGATCAGATAAAAACTAATTTGTTTTTTTGAGCTAGTTTTAGTGTTTGACATTGTGAAAGCTAGAAGCTCCTTGCTTGTCTCATTAGAACCAAGTTTTCCCACTTTCCTGACATTGAATACTACTTGTGTTATTAGCTGTCTACATAATCATTCTCTTTACTGCTCATTACTGAGCCTTTTCATTTTTTTTAGTCTGTTATGGGATATAATTTTTCCTTTATTTTTCTTTCTCTTTTCTTGGTCACATGACTTATATCACATGCTTATTTACTCATGTCACTGAATCACATGACTTGGTCATGTTACTTGCTCATATACAATGAGGACTCTTTTTATTTAGCTATCATATAACTAGGTCTAGACCTGCTTAGAACATTCTAGATATAGACCTATCTAATGAAACAACTCAGAGACTTCACATATCAAATGCTTGGTCCTAGGGTCACTTGCATCTTCATCTAGTCCAGTCCATGATCAGACTGACTCTATGACGTAGAGCTCTGAAGGAAAGGACTTCAAGAGTCGAGGACAGTGTGCTCGAGTGTCAGTGAGGAGCTGAGGAGAGACTCAGAAGGATTCAATGAGGAATCCCCTGGTTGCTGCATTTACCCTTTATATACTGAATAGGGGTTTATACATGTATCTAATAGATCTACTGATAGAATGAATAACATATGTAATAGGCATGCATCAAGCATAGCCATGGAATGGAAAAGAAGTAGAACATAAGGTAGACACATGTAGAATGGAAGTGGAAGCATGGACAGGAGGTAAACATGTGCTGCCACAATTATACATGAGATCAGTGAGAATACCATGATGTGTGGCAGCTATTAAATATCAAATAGCTAGTAAATGAGAAACATACATAGAAGATGAGACATAGATCTAGAATTGTCTGTGCATATGTGAAAGGCGGGCATAGGGGTTAGTCCTTGTGACATACGATCTAATTGTACATGCCAAGTCACATGACCAGTTTCATGATTAGAAAAGAGACTTAGATGTTTCTAAGTCTTGAAAGTAAGTGTGCTAGATGTTAAAGGCTTAATAAATTAGAATAAATAGAAAGAAAAGAAAATAAAATAAATAGAGGAAAAATGCATATCGTAACACAGATCAGTTGCCCCTGAATACATCATTAGGGATAGGGTCTAGCTCAACACAAGTAACTTGCACCTGCCAAGAGCTTCACATAAATTAACTGAATGATGGATTGGTCCCTATGAGATCACTCAATTGGTTGGCTCTAATGCATTGACACTTAAGCTACCAAAGTCTATGCATATTCACCCTATGGTTAATATTTCACAGGTTAAGCCTTACAAAGAGCACTTGCCTGGGCAACCAGTTATTGCCCCTGGACCCATTGAAGTAACTGAGGGCAGGGAAGAAGAATACAAGGTAGAATATGTGGTTGAATCTCGAAAAAGGGGTAACCGACTCGAATACTTAGTCCACTGGAGGGGCTATACTGATGAAGATAGAATGTGGGAACCCGCTGGCAATTTGGCCAATGCTTCCAATGTGGTTGCAGCCTTTCATCGGACAAATCCCTTGGCTCCTTGTAAGCTATGTATGGCTTACTTGGATTTCTTATTGTTATTCCAACCTTTTGATAATTTAACTGTCCCTTCAACGCATGACACTCCCTTTGATTGCCTGAAAGTTGATCCTTAGGAGGGGGGTAGTGTTATGATATGCATTTTTCCTATGCATTTTTCCCCTATTTATTTTCTTTTTCTTTCTATTTATTCTAATTTATTAAGCCTCTAGTGCCTAGCGCACTTACTTTCAAGACTTAGAAACACCCAAGTCTCTTTCCTAATCATGAGACTGGTCATGTGACTTGGCACGTACAATTAGATCGTATGCCACAAGGACTAGCCCCTATGTCCACCTTTCATATATGCACGGACAATTCTAGATCTATGTCTCACCTTCTATGTATGTTTCTCATTTACTAGCTATTTGATATTTAATAGCTGCCACACATCATGGTATTCTCACTGATCTCATGTATAATTGTGGCAGCACATGTTTACCTCCTGTCCATGCTTCCACTTCCATTCTACATGTGTCTACCTTATGTTCTACTTCTTTTCCATTCCATAGCTATGCTTGATGCATGTCTATTATATATGTTATTCATTCTAGCAGTAGATCCATTAGATACATGTACAAACCCCTATCCAGTATATAAAGGGTAAATGTAGCAACCAGGGAATTCCTCATTGAATCCTCCTGAGTCTCTTCTCAGCTCCTCACTAACACTCAAGCACACTGTCCTTGACTCTTGAAGTCCTTTCCTTCAGAGCTCTACATCATAGAGTCGGTCTCACTATGGATTGGACTAGATGAAGACGCAAGTGACCCCAGAACCAAGTATTTGATATATGAAGTCTCTAAGTTGTTTCAACCAGTAGATAGCACAGAGAGGGCACATTGGACCAAAGGATCAGAAGCAGAAGATTGGGAGATTTTGATAGTAAAGGCAAGATGTTACAAGGTATAATTTTTCCTTTATTTTTCTCTTTTTCTCTCTCTTTTTTTGTGGCCACATGACTTATATCATGTGCTTATTTAATCATGTGACTGTGCTCACATGCGATGAGGACTTATATTTAGATATCACATGACTAGGCCTAGACTTGCCTAGAACATTCTATGCCTAGACTTAGCTAGAATGGTCTGGACCATGACATCATCACGACATTATATGGAATGCCGTGGAATGTTGTAGAACATTTCCATTACTAATTATTTGTCTGATACAAACATTGTAACTGTATATATACCTGAATGCCATCACCCAGAGACCCTAGCTTGGTTCTCTTGGGACTATCTGTCTATGAGCATGTCTAAGTTTCCTCATCATCACACCCTTTGTCGACGAGCTTAAGTCGACTCTTACTTGTTCCTCATCCCACGCCTTCAAGTCAGGTATTAACTGATCTGTTTTCTCGGTCTTAATTCTTGTGTTCGACGTTATGAGAGCCTAGCGCCGCTGCTTGTCTCACTAGAATCAAGCTACCCACTCTTCTGGTGTTGGACACTACTCGTGTTGTTAGCCATTTTTACTACACCATTCCTCTTTGTTGTGCATTACCACACCTTTTCGTTTTTACTAGTCCCTGGCCGCTGAGGTTCAGGAAGGACATTGTGGTATCTAGGCCCCCGTCATTGGATTCTCTTGAGCGAGAACTAGAGTTAATTCTTTAGAGGTTAAATCCTCCAATAAACTCCTTCTTCGTTTGGACATCGTCCTGTATTCCCGTGAGGTACATTAATTTTAGTTAGTCGAATAGCAACCCTCCCAGTACGCAAGAGTAGTCTTATGCCCGTACTGCCTTAGGAGAGGTTTAAATTTAGTCTTACCATACGTAGCATTTCGGGGTTATGCCAGATCGTTTGTTGACTGGACAGCGAAAGAGCAAAAGGAAGCAAAGGCCCTGATGAAGAAGTTTTTCAATGTGGCTCATACTACTAGGCAGCGCGTTCTCGACACCCGGGCACAAGCAGCAGCCCTTTAATTCCACCACCTCAATTGTATTTTCACACCTCCCCCTCAGATCAAGTTTGAAGACCTCAAACCTGTCTCCAAGTGGCTTGTACCCAAACAAGAGCCTCTAGATTTTCTACATCGCATAAAGAAAGAAGAAGAGATCAAGGCAGATCTCGAACAACAAATTTTTCATACTTCTACACTGCCTCCTAGATCTCTCTTCTCAATCCTTCCACCACCAGCTCTACCTCAGTGAACGTTAAATCGCCTCCGTTTCCCTACACACTGACACGTGCAAGAATACCTACCATCTCTTCTCTGCCCCTGTCCACAGGTGCCCCTAGTCAATCGTCCTAGACATGCACCTTACTATCTCTATAACGAACCTGACTATCTTTAAACAATGGCCAACCTGCAATAAGACATTGTCAATTTGCAAGCTCAGCTTGCCCAAGTCATCATAGCACTAACAACGCTGCAAAATCAACCATCGAATCTCAGCTGAAAGGTTAAGATATTTGCAGATCCTGGTTCCTTCGATGGGGACCACAAAAACTTTTCCGTTTGGTGGGTGAAGCTCGAAACATGGCTCACCACCAATGCCGCAGTACTAACCACCAACTTTGATGGTTGCATGGCAGTACTCTCCAGAATAAAGGGCCCAGTAGCAGGTCAGTTTGCCGAGGCCTTAATCCACAAATACACCAACCAAAATTCATGGCCAACACTTCACGTATTAGGGGAGGAAATCAAGAAATACTTCCGATCCTTGGCCAATAAGGAATGGGCTAAGAACCAGCTCATTAACCTTAAACAAGGAAAAATGAGAACCAACAAGTTCATCGTTCAGTTCCATTCTTTGGTTCTACAATCCGAGTGTTCCCACACTCATTCAATTTACCTTCTGAAATGGGCAACATGGCCCGATATCATCAATGAAATCTATCTCCAAGGTACCCAAAAGGGAACAATAGAGGAGTACCTGGACGAAGTCCAATGAATCGGAAGTCAGACTGATCTTTTCGAGTACCAGTTTGGTAACAAGGTTTTCCAGGGGCATGCCTGGGTTAACAACATACAAAACAACTCTTTCTTCAGCTGTGGAGATAAAACATATGGTACCAGTGGTGACACGATGGACATCGGCACTGCACAGAAGGGCAAGCAGCCGGAGCGAAGAAGGCTCCAAATGGACTGCTACAAATGTGACAAGGTAGGTCACTTTGCCCGACAGTGCAAGGCACCTAACTGTCATTGTGGTTCAGACCGCCACACTACAGACCGACACCAGATGTCGGTAAATTCTGGTTGCCAGGTGCGACAAACTAAAAGCATGCCGGCTGATCACTGGTGTGACATGGACTTCAAGGAGGCCAAAGCCTTCTTTTTCGACATGCACAACACTGAGATGAAGGCTCAGGGAAAAGCCTTTGGCCCTTGAACATGGAGACAGTTTGAGGTGCACATCTCTGGCAGGCGGCAGACAGTGCCCAAAAGCATCTTTCAGAAAGCCTGAGCCTATAATTCAAACAGGACACAAATGTGTTAATAACAATGTGGACAAAGTTTCTTTTTCTTGTACTAATAGATTTTCTGTTCTTGATACGTTTGATAGTTCTAATTTTCATGATAGCGGAATAGGTAGTTCTAAAAACATAAAACAATCTACAAAAGAAGAAAATATAAAATCACAAAAAAATAGTTTAGTTTCTTTGTTTTCTGATTTCTTGGATATATACATAGAAGGGGGGTCCTCCTTATGAGGCTCGGCAGTTCAACCCATGCTTAATTCCCCAAAAACCCAAAACACTTCTTCTATCAACTCCCTGTCCCCTAGAGATGATTTTCCTGAACGGATCCTTACTAGATCGGTATCCCTCAAGAAGAAACTTAAGATCCTGATCAAAGTAATGGATAAGCACGTGGATGTTGACACCATGTCACCTATTCAGGTCCAAGCTCTTCTAGATTGTGGAGCAAACTCTATCTTTATTGATCATCAATGGGTTAAGTGACAAGGCCTCATGCTATACAAGTTGCCAATACCTATCCCAGTCTTTAATGTCGATGGAACCAAAAACTGAGCAGGAGATATTACTCATATCGCAGAAGTCCGTGTGGAATACAAGGGTCACAAAGAAGTAGTTCAAGCCGAAATCAGTGATCTCAGCACTGCTATGATCATCCTCAGATATACCTAGCTTGAGTATCATAACCCTAACATTAACTGGCAAACTGGTGAAGTTAAATTAAATCGTTGTCCAAGATCATGCTATCAATTATCTAATCACACTACATGCCTTGCTTCGATGGAACTAAACGAAGAAGTCGAAGCAATCTCAAAATGGAAAGGTCTTATCAGTAACCTCGAAACTGATGACTCATGAAAGAAGCTAAGAAGCACAGTCGTGTTAGAAACACCTGTCAAAGAACTGGTTCCCATAAGGACTTCTACGAAACTTTCTCAAAGAAAGAATCTGAGTGCATGCCAACATACAAGCCATGGGATCATGCAATCGAACTAAAAGAAGACTTCAAACCTAAGAAAGAGCAAATGATTCCTCTTTCAGCTCAGGAGCAGGATGAAGTCAAGTCATTTATTGAAGATCAGCTCTCAAAGGGCTATATTAGACCATCTAAATCACCTCAGATGTCACTGATATTTTTCATACCTAAGAAGGAAGGCACCAAGTGGATGGTTCAAGATTACTGCTATCTGGATGAAGGAACAGTCAAAAATAATTATCCCTTGCCTCTGATTAGTCAGCTTGTTGACAAGCTTAAGAGTGCAAGATACTTTACAAAAATGGACCTTTGATGGGGATACAAAAATATATGAATCAAAGAAGGTGATGAATAAAAGACAGCTTTTGTCTGTCATCTTGGTCCTTTCGAACCTCTCGTCATGTTCTTTGGTCTCTGTAGTTCGCTGGCTATGTTCCAGGCAATGATGAATGAGCTGTTTGTGGACATGGACAATATTGTTGTTATCTATATGGACAACCTCTTAATTTATACAAAATCGGACAATATTGATGAGCATCACAAAGCTATTGCATGTGTGCTCCAGCAGCTCAAAGATAATGATTTGTTTGTCAAGCCAGAGAAGTGCTTCTTTGACAAGACAGAAGTAAAATTCCTCAGTATGACCGTGACTCACGACGGCATTCGCATGGACGAATTGAAAGTAAAAGCAATCCAGGAGTGGCCAGTCCCACAAACGGTCAAGCATGTCCATTCTTTCCTTGGTCTCACTAACTTTTACCGTCACTTCATACTCGGTTATACTGGAATTGCAAAACCTCTCATGGACTTAACACGTAAAGATCTTCAGTGGAACTGGAAAGATAAAGAACAACAGGCATTTGAGACATTTAAAGAACACTTTATGACAGCACCTGTCTTAGTATATCCAGATATCGATGTGGAGTTCTGCCTGGAAATCGATGCCTCAGACTTTACCACAGGGGCTGTTCTATCTATGAAATGTCCCGATGGAGAATGACGACCACGTGTCTTTAGTTCCCATGCTCTGTCTGCACAAGAGTGGAACTATCAGGTTGCAGACAAAGAAATGCTCGCTATTATCCACATGTTAGAAACGTGGAGACACTATTTAGAAGGTGCTTGGCATAAATTTGAAATTTGGTCTGACCACAAAAATTTGCAATATTTTATGAAATCCCAAGATCTAAATTGAAGACAAGCAAGATGGTCCTTGTACCTCACAAGATTCAACTTTACCTTGGTCCATAAGGTAGGAATCTCCATGATGAAAGCTGATGCTTTATTCCATCATTGTGATCACTCCAATGGGGTTGAAGATGACAACAAGGGCGTCACTGTCATTTCTTCTGAAAAGATCAGGGCTCAACATGTTGTTGTAGAAGCTGAAGAACATTCTATCATTGAACAAATCAAGGCACTATCTAAAGATCTAGATCTAGGGTCAAACTATAAGCTCTAGGATGGGCTTTATTATCGAGAAAACCGTATTTATGTTCCTGGTGATGCCAAGCTTCGCCAAGACATTCTCACACTCCATCACGACAATCCAGTTGCAGGACATCCTGGTCAATCAAAGACACAGGAATTGATGGAACAAAATTATTACTGGCCTGGATTACATACACAGATCAAGGACTATGTTTCACATTGCGATCAATGCACACACATGAAAAGTTCTTGCATTGCTCCAGTAGGTATACTTCAACCACTGCTAATCCCATCTGGATCATGGGTTGATGTTTCGGCAGATTTTACCATAGACTTGCCTCTTTCGGACGGTTACGACATAATCCTAGTGGTTGTCAACCGTTTCTCCAAAGAAGCAATATTTATTCCTACAAACAAAATGATCACGGCTCTCAGAACAGCCAAATTGTATTTGCAACATGTCTGGAAGCATCATGGTCTTCCCACAACTATCGTTTTGGACCGTGGTCCACAATTTGCATCTCAGATCATGTGCAAATTAGGAAAATTCTTAGGAATTGAGCTTAGGCTCTCCACCACATTTCACCTGCAAACAGACAGGCAAACAGAACAGATGAACCAAGCATTACAGAAATATATCTATCTTTTCATTACCGAGAAGCCATATGATTGGTCTGATTGACTAGCACTGGCACAGTTCTCCTATAACAACAAGCACCAGGACTCACTTGGTAAATCTCCATTTGAGGTCACTCGGTCCTACAAACCACAGATGGGCATTGAACTGCTTCAGTCCAGGGTCCCTGCAACTGAGGATCTCGCTATTAAGATGGAACAAACGCTCGAGCAGGCTCATAAAAACCTAGAGACAGCACAAGCCGCTATGAAAAAAAAGCCAATTGTCATAGATCATAGCCACCCCCTTATCAGATCGGTGATAAAGTGTAGCTTAGCACTTCTAATTTAAAACTTCCTCGACCTTCTTGGAAGTTTATCGAACAATGACTCGGTTCATATGAAATTACGAAGCTGGTGGGCTCCAATGCCATTGAACTTCGTCTCTCCTCCTCGATGTTATGATGTGCATTCACCCAGTTGTGAATAATAGTCGCATCAAGTCTTATAAAGAGCGGTTGCCCGGTCAACCGGTACAACAACATGGTCCGGTACTAGTTACCGAAGAGGGTGACCAAGAGTATGAGGTTGATTATATTGTCGATTCTCACTTGCAAGGTCATCGCCTCAAGTTCTTAGTTCACTAGGTTGGTTATTCTAATGAGGAGCGTACTTGGAAGCCTGAGGCTAACCTAAGTAATGCTCACGATGCTATTCGTGATTTCTATCATCACCACCCTTCTGCTCCCAGGAAGTTGTGCATGGTTCAGTTGCAATTCGACTCTTTATTTTCTTCCTATGTTAATTTTTGCTCTGTGGCTTC
This sequence comes from Phlebopus sp. FC_14, assembly GCA_021018615.1. NCBI lineage: Eukaryota > Fungi > Basidiomycota > Agaricomycetes > Boletales > Boletinellaceae > Phlebopus > Phlebopus sp. FC_14. Next base: position 16,943 of record JAEVFL010000044.1, on the reverse strand, counting down.
TGCCCCTTTTAATCACCTAGAAGTCGATTCCTAGAAAGGGGGTAGTGTTATGGGGTATAATTTTTCCTTTATTTTTCTCTATTTTTCTCTTTTTTTTGTGGTCATGTGACTTATATCACGTGCTTATTTAATCATGTGACTGGAGCATGTGACTCAATCATGTGACTGTGCTCACGTGCAATGAGGACTTATATTTAGATATCACGTAACTAGGCCTAGACTTATCTAGAATGGTCTAGACCATGACATCATCATGACGTCATATGGAACACCGTGGAATGTTGTAGAACATTTCCATTACTAATTATTTGTCTGATACAAACATTGTAACTGTATATATACCTGAATGCCATCACCCAGAGACCCTAGCTTGGTTCTCTTGGGACTACTCGTCTACAAGCATGCCTAAGTTTCCTCATCATCACACCCTTTGTTGACGAGCTTAAGTCGACTCTTACTTGTTCCTCGTCCCATGCCTTCAAGTCAGGTATTAACTGATTTGTTTTCTCAGTCTTAGTTCTTGTGTTCAACATTGCGAGAGCCTAGCGCTGCCGCGCATCTCACAAGATTAAAGACACAAATAAAAAAAGATTTGAGAAGCAAGGTGATGTCTTGGTTGTCAGGGGCATCAGTACCAAAATGGTTACAGGAGAGGACATCAGCAGAGGCCATAGAAGTGCCAGGAAAATGAGTAATACAGAGATCAAAATCCTACAAAAACATGAGCCAATAGGCCTGCCAACGAGAGAGGTATTGTGGAGCTTTGAAATAAGTCAGGTTTTTATGATCAGTAAGAACTATGACAGGGTGTTCTGTGCCATGGAGATAATGGTGCCAAGCAGTGAAAGCATGAATAATGGTGAGTAATTCGTGATCATAGATGTCATAGTTGTGTTCAGCAGGGGAAAAGGTCTGAGAGAGATAGACATAAGGATGAAGGGTGCTATTAATATCCTTTTGCGTGAGCACAGCACTTGTGGTATAGAGGAAGGCATTGGTCATCACTAAGAATGGACAAGAAGGGTTAGACATGACTAGGACTAGTTTGAAAGTGAATACCTGTTTAAGGGTGAAAAACGAGGAGTTTCAGTCGGGGGTTCAGGACCAGGAGATGGTTTTTTTAGTTAGATTGAGAAGAGAATGAGCCAGAGTGGAAAAGCCAGGAATGAAGTGATGATAGAAATTGCAAAATCCAAGGAAGGATCATATGTCACAAATGGAGGTAGATGTGCACCAATTCAATACTGCATTGACTTTTGCTTTGTCCATATGAATTGCTTGGTGAGAAATGACCATCCCAAGGTACTTGACTTCAGTTGCATCAAAAACGCACTTCTCCAACTTGAGATAAAGATCACAATCACAGAGTCGTTAGAGAACATGATGTGTATGACTGTGATGTTCATCTAAGAAGGTCGAGAATATGAGGATGTCATCCATATAGATCACCAGCTACCCTTTGGTGAGCAGATCATGGAAGGCATCGTTCATGAAAGCTTGAAAGGTGATGGGAGAATTGCACAGACTGAAGAACATAACCATGGGTTTGAAGAGTCCTAAGGGATAGATGAATGCTACCTTCCATCAATCTTCAGAAGTGATGAGGATGTTGTTATACCCTCATCGGATATCAAATTTGGTGAAATATTTGGTGTCCTTAAGTTTATCGATCAGGTCAGAGATGAGGGAAAGAGGATATACGTTTTTGATTGTGTGGGAGTTCAGGTATTGGAAATCTTGACAGGGACAGAGGGAGTCGTCCTTTTTGAGAATGAAGAAAAAGGGTGAGGCCTGAGGGGATTTACTAGGGACAATATTCTCAGTTGCCAAATGTTCGTCAATAAATTTCTTACACACTTCAAGTTGCTTGGAATCAAGGGGATAGATCTTAGCGACTTTTGGAATAAAGGATTCATCAAGTTCTATTTTGTGGTCAAATGGTCATGAGGGAGGGACATGTTCAGTAGATTTCTTCTTGAATATGGTAAATTCCTTATATTTGAGAGGTAGAATGACAACTTTTGGTGTTTTATGTTGAGCGATGGTGGTAGATATTGTGGTTGCTCATACTTCTATGGATGATACAATCAGCGGCTCACATGATTCAGGAGTGCATACTGAAGTTAATCGTAACTGAGGTTGCTCTTAGCAGAGGAGCTGAGAGGGGAATAACTCAGGAGGATTCGATGGGATCCTCTGGTCGTTGCATTGACTCTTATATACTGTACAAGTGTTTGTCCCTGTGTACACTAGATCTATCGATAATATGAAAGGCATGAGGAACAGGCATGCATCAAGCATTGCCATGGAATGGAAGAGCATCATAACATGAGGGAAACATGTGTGGAATGGAAGAAGAAGCATGGAATAAGGAGAACATGTGCTGCCACATTAAAACGGTGTGTAGGCCATAAGGTGTGGCAGCCTATTAAATATGAAATAGCGGAAATGAAGAACATACGGTAAAGGTGAGGCATAAGACTATTAGAGCCTGTGAGTCCATGAAGAGATAACATAGGGGGTAGTCCTTGCATCATACGATCTAGGTCATATGGACCAAGTCATGTGACCAGTCATGTGCATAGGAGAGAGACTTAGACATTTCTAAGTCTTGAAAGTAAGCACGCTAGGTGCTAAAGGCTTAATAAATTAGAATAAATAGAAAGAAAAAGGAAATAAATAGAGGAAAAATGCATATCATAACAATGGAACCAAAACCACTTGTTCCTCTGGTGGTTTCATTGAGAGTTTCAACTACTATGGGCAATGCAGTCTTGGCTTGTTCTTGAATCAGTTGGGCAATTTTATTGCCAGGATAGATGTTAAACTTTTCTTTGTCATTATTGACAAGCATGACTTTGATTTCACCATGATAGTTGTTATGATATGAATTTTTCCTCTATTTTTCTTCCTTTTCTTCTAATTTATTAAGGCATTAGCGTCTAGCGTGCCTATACTTCAAGACTTAGAAACATCTAAGTCCTAAACCTATCACGTGACTTGACACATGCAACTGGCTCGCACGTGACATGGACTAGCCCCTATGCTATATCTTCATGGACTCACAGGCTCTCATAGCCTTATGTCTCACCTCTACCGTATGTTTCCCATTTCTCTGTTATTTGATATTTAATAGCTGCCACACATCATGGAATCTTCACCAATGTCATGTATGATTGTGGCAGCACATGTTTGCCTCCTGTTCATGATTCCCTTCCATTCTACATGCGCTTCCCTCATGTTTTACTCCCTTTCCATTCCATGGCTATACTTGATGCATGCCTGGTACATATGTTTTCCATCTTATCGGTAGATTAGGACAATACATGTACAAATAGTTGTATAGTATATAAGGACCAATACAGCGACCAGGGGATTCCCATTGAATCCTCCTGAGTCTTCCTCCTTCAGCTCCTCAAAAGCTAAGAGCAACCTCAATTCCAACTTATTTCAGTACGCACTTCACCATGTAAGCCGCTGATTGTATCATTAGGATTCGATCACCTTTAACTGACTTTGCTCGTGACGCTTGCTGGTCAAGACCACCGCAAGCATCAAGTAAACACATTTGACGTCTTTGAAGTTTCGCTCACGGACTAACGTTAAAGTGACACTGGCCAGTGTCTTCATACAGATCTACGTCCACATACCCCGCCTCTTATGAAGAGGAGCGCGAAGAGTATTCCACATCGTCCGTCGAGCACTCGACGTTGCTAACAGCAGAGCAATGGGCGGAGCAAGAGCAGTGGTTTGAAGAAGAACTCGGATTACACTTGCTCACTACACAAGCAGAAGAGGACCAGGCCACCCTCGTCCCTACTCAGTCATCTCCACCCCCTTCTCACTCGACTTCAGTAGACCCGAACGACACACCACCAGCTGCCTACCCCAGTCGCCGAATTTTATCAATCGGCTCTTCGTCCCACACGTGCTCGTAGACGAGTACATACGACAGGTAGAGGCTGGTCTCATTGAAGAAGGAGAGGGTCCCAGAAGAGAAGAAGAAGCTAGGGCTAGGTACCGTACTCCTACCCCATTTCCCACACCACGCCCACGTTGGATCAGACGCACTTACTTTTCCGTTGATCCTACACACGTCCGCCGGAATTATTTTGAAGAATTCCTCCCTGACTTTTTACGTCCACGTTTACGTCCTCACCGTGTCCTTAAAGAAGTAAGGCGCGTTCCTCACATACTTACCACCAACCCCCTGATCTACGATCGGGAGCTCCAATATTTCCTTTGAAGCCTTTTCTTTATGTACAAATTTCTTTTCTTGAATAAAAATGTTGTAAGCTGTTTTCGATATCTTGGATGATCCCAACGCACAATGGGATGACAAAATTGCCGCTGCTAGACAGGGCATGTTCGATCAGAGCAGGATCATAAACCAGCTCAACAATAGGATTGCTGCTCTTGAAAGGGCAGGTACAACAGGAGGCTCAGCCTCAACTTCGATGGGTACGAGGGGAGCATACTCGAAGAAAATTGAAGTATTCAATGACCCACGTGAATATGATGGGTCAAAAGCAAAGTTTGAAGAATGGTGGACCAAGATGCAGGCTTGGCTTAACATCAATGCACACGCAATCACGCCAGGCTCACACGAAGCAGTCCTGGCTGTCCTCTCCTGTTTGAAAGGGCCAAAAGCCGGTCCCTTTGCTCGAACGTGGATTATAAAAGGGGATACGTATACATGGGCCTTGATGGTGGCGGAAATAGAAGGATTATTCCATTCCACCAATCAAGTGGAGTAGGCCCGCAGTCAGCTAAAGGGGCTACTGCAGGGCAAAATGACAACTGACAATTTTATCATCAAATTCGAAGCACTCTACCAGCAGGCTGCGATAGACGAATCACATGCCATCTCCATGCTGGAGAATAACGTCAGAAGGGGCATCATCGCCCAAATATTCAAGGAAGGCAAAAGAAAGACTAAAGTAGCCGAATACATTGCCGAAATTAGATGTGTCGGGACCGCTCAAGAGTCCCTCGATTTCATCATGAGTGCCACTACCCGAAGAACGTCTCAGGCACGTGGCGACCCTAACGCTATGCAGATTGACGCTGCCCAACGTGGGTCATCGTCAAAACTTACATATTACAATTGTGGTGGACCACATGGGGTGAAGAACTGCCCCAAGTCAAGAATTCAGTGCCCCTCTTGCAAATGGCTAGGGGGCAAACACAAGAAGGAGTGTCGCGGCGGCCGTCAAGTGCGCGTTGTTGAACCAGTATGAGAAGAGCCCAAAAGGGAAGCCCCACGTGACAACGATCCTTTTACAGCTATCCACAATATGTCCTTTGATGAAATGAGGGCATACTTTTGGGACATGAAAGATGTCCATGACAAGGGAAAAGGTCGTGCCGCATGAATGAACTGGGTGTTCATGCGGTCACATTCAATGAATATTTATCAAACCGCTTCTCCGTCCTTGAGGTTGAAGAACCTAAGGAAAGCACAGATAAGTTGGATGATGTTTCTTTTTCACAATGCCGAACTGGGTCCTCTTCTGTGAAGGGGCTCGGCCGGGGCTTCAAACCAGTACTTAATTCAGTTTCACCAAAAACTCAAAAAAATATGTCAGACGAAGAAATCCCAGATGACTTTTTCTTAAAAACGCTCAACATGGAGAAGGAGATCTTAATGAAGATCAAAGTTGCATCCTCTCATGATAAGAAGGCTTACGTCGCCGCTGACGCATTACTTGATTGCGGCGCTAACATTATTTTCATTGATAAGAAGTGGGCCACAAGCCAAAAGCTACTACTCACGCTATTACGCAATCCCATTCCCGTATTTAATGTTGATGGATCTAAGAACTCGGCTGGAAACATCACACACTCCACCAAACTAATTATGGATTATGAAGGACACAGGGAACGCGTTACCGCAGAGGTTACGGATCTAGGATGTAATCAGATCATCCTCGGGTACACGTGGTTGAAGAAGCACAATCCTGAAATAGATTGGGCTAAGGGTGAAGTAAAGATGACACGATGCCCAAGAAGTTGCCATCTATTAAGGGAGAAAAGTGTTTTCCTTCATGTTCTAGAAAAAGAAGAAGAAGAGGCTGCTTATCATGCCTACGCTATACGAGCTAGCATTGAAGCGCCTAAGAAAATAGAAAAGACGATTGAAGAGATGGTGCCTAGTGCATACCATCAATATTATGGACGGTTCTCAAAAGAAGAATCTGAACGCATGTCAATCAGGAAACCGTAGGGATCACGCAATCGACTTGAAGGATACATTCGTTCCTAAGAAAGGAAGAATGATTCTCCTCTCAGTAGAAGAGCAGAAAGAAGTTTCTAGCTTCATTGATGAACAACTGAGGAAGGGATACATACGACCTTCAAAGTCTCCACAAACGTCCCCTGTTTTCTTTGTGCCAAAGAAGGAAGGCACTAAATGCATGGTTCAAGATTATCGTTATCTAAACGAGCATACCGTCAAGAATAATTATCCGCTCCCGCTGATTTCCCAGTTAGTGGATAAGCTAAAAGGAGCTAAGCTATTTACAAAAATGGATCTACAATGGGAATACAGCAACATTCGCATCAAGGAAGGCGATGAGTGGAAAGCTGCCTTCGTATGCTTCCGCGGTGCCTATGAACCCCTCGTGATGTTTTTCGGGTTATGCAATTCACCTGCCATGTTCCAAGCAATGATGAATGAAATCTTTGCCGATATGGATGACATAGTGGTGGTTTACATTGATGACCTATTAATATTCACCAAAACCGATGACGTCAAGGAACACGAAAAGATCATTAAAGAAGTCCTATGTCGATTGGAAGAAAATGATTTATTTATCAAGCCAGAAAAGTGTACCTTTACAGTACCAGAAGTTGAATTCCTCGGTATGATAGTCGGCCGAGATGGAATTAAGATGAACGACTCTAAGGTTAAGGCTATTTTGGAATGGCCTGCGCCGAAGAATGTGAAAGGAGTTAGGAGTTTCCTTGGACTCACCAATTTCTACCGAAGGTTCATCCAAGGCTACTGTTACGGGGTATAATTTTTCCTTTATTTTTCTCTATTTTTCTCTCTACTTTTGTGGTCACGTGACTTACATCACGTGCTTATTTAATCATGTGACCAGCGCACGTGACTCGATAGCACATGACTTACCACGTGCGGGCGAGGACTTATATTTAGATATCACGTGACTAGGCCTAGACTTGCCTAGAACATTCTAGAATAGACCCACCTAGACCGGTCTGGACCATGACATCACCTGACGTCATATGGAACGTCGTGGAATGTTGTGGAACATTCCGATGATATCATTTATTTGTAGTGTACAAACATTGTAACAGTATATATATTGGAATGCCATCGCCCAGAGACCCTAGCTTGGTTCTCTTGGGGCTACCCGTCCACGAGCGAACATAAGTTTATCCCCTCATCATCTCACTCGTCGTCGAAGAGCTTAACTCGACGCTTTACTCTTTCACACTATCACGTCTTCAGGTCAGACGATAACTGATCTGGTTTCTCCGCTAGTTTTAGTTGTTGACGTTGCGAGAGGTCTTGACCATCGCTCGTCTCAGCTACGCCCAAGTGGCTAGACCTTTAAATGACCTAACAAAGAAAGATACACCCTTCGTGTGGAAAGAGGCACAACAAGAAGCATTTGACATGCTAAAGAAGAAGTTTACATCCACTCCTATTCTATCATATCCAGATGAAGAAAGTCACTTCTGTCTTGAATGTGATGCTTCAGACTTTGCAACAGGTGGAGTCTTATCTATTGAAAAAGATGGCTTATGGCATCCAGTTGCCTACGCCTCATGATCCATGACTCCTGAAGAGAGGAATTATCCTATCGCTGATAAAGAGATGCTCAGCATGATTCAGGCTCTCGAAGCATGGAGACATTATTTAGAAGGTGCCAAGTATGAATTTGAAATCTGGAATGATCACAAGAATCTCCAGTATTTCATAAAGGCATAAGATCTTAACCATCGCCAAGCGCGATGGGCACAATATTTATCTAGGTTCAACTTTAAGCTCATCCACAAAGCTGGAACCTCGATGGGAAAAGCCGATGTCTTATCTAGACGAGAAGATCATATGATCGGCATCAAGGATAACAATAAAGGAGTAACTGTATTGACGCCGAAGAAGATTAGGGCGACCATCTTGATCTCCGATGAAGGCGATAAGATCAAACAACAGGTTCTTGATGCTATGCACAAGCTGAAAGAATCAGAAGTCCAGATGTTACGTGAGAAGTTCCACATTCGTGATGACAGTGATGGAATTCTCTATGATGAAAAGAAGAGAATGTATGTGCCTGATGACGAAGGTCTACGGCAATCAATTATTACGTTATACCACGACACTCCAGTTGTCGGACATCCAGGAGTTGAAAAGACAATAGATCTGCTGCAGTGCAGCTATACTTGGCCGTTGATGTCACAACAGGTCAAAGATTATGTTTCCCATTGCGATAGATGCGCACGAATGAAAGAGAGTAATCAGCCTCCCACTGGAAAATTACATCCCTTGGAAGTTCCAACTACACCTTGGGAAGACGTATCAGCAGACTTCATTATGGATCTGCCTGATTCTAATGGATTCGACTCCATCCTCATGATGATGGATAGGTTTTCCAAAGAAGTTGAATTCATTCCATGTTTAAAAACGACGACAGCCCTTGACATGGCTCGTCTATATTTACAACACGTGTAAAAGGCACATGGCCTACCTCGCACTATAATATCTGATCATGGACCGCAATTTACCATGGAAGTAATGCGTGCATTGTGCAAGCGATTAGGTATTACCCCTAAATTATCCACTGCATATCATCCACAGACAGATGGTCAGACGGAAAGAATGAACAGGGACTTGGAACAGTACCTTCGTTTATTCCGTACAGAAAAGGAAGCAGAATGGGCTGACTGGCTTGCCATCGCTCAATTCTCTTACAATACAAAGAAGCAGGCTTCTACCAAGAAGACCCCTTTTGAAGTCATACGGTCTTATGCTCCAAGAATGGGCTTTGAGCAACATGTGTCTAAGGCACCAGCTACTGATGACTTTGCCAAAGAGATGGCCAAGACTCTAAAGGATACAGAAGCTAATTTATTAGAAGCTCAGAAGTGAATGAAAGTGCAAGCTGATAAGCACAGATCAATTGCCCCTGAATATGTCATTGGGGATAGGGTTTGGCTTAGCACAAGTAACCTGTGCCTGCCACGAGCTTCACGTAAATTAACCAAATGATGGATCGGTCCCTATGAGGTCATCAAATTGGTTGGCTCTAACGCGTTGACGCTTAAGCTACCAAAATCTATGCGTATTCACCCTATGGTTAATATTTCACGGGTCAAGCCTTACAAAGAGCGCTTGCCTGGGCAACCGGTTATTGCCCCTGGACCCATTGAAGTTACTGAGAGTTGTGATGAAGAATACGAGGTAGATTATGTGGTTGAATCTCGCAAGAAAGGGAACCGCCTCGAATACTTAGTCCACTGGAAGGGCTATACTGATGAAGATAGAACATGGGAACTCGCTGGCAATTTGGCCAATGCTTCCAATGCGGTTGTAGCCTTTCATCGGGCAAATCCCTTGGCTCCTCATAAGCTACGAATGGCTTACTTGGATTTTCTATCATTATTTCAACCGTTTAATAATTTGATGGTCCCTATGCCTCACAACACTCCCTTTGATCGCCTGGAAGTCGATCCTTAGGAGGGAGGTAGTGTTACGATATGAATTTTTCCTCTATTTTTCTTCCTTTTCTTCTAATTTATTAAGGCATTAGTGCCTAGCGTGCCTATACTTCAAGACTTGAAAACGTCTAAGTCCTAAACCTATCACATGACTGGTCATGTGACTTGACATGTGCAACTGGCTCGCACACGACATGGACTAGCCCCTATGCTATATCTTCACGGACTCACAGGCTCTCATAGCCTTATGCCTCACCTCTACCATATGTTTCCCATTTCTCTGTTATTTGATATTTAATAGCTGCCACACATCATGGAATCCTCACCGATGTCATGTATGATTGTGGCAGCACATGTTTGCCTCCTGTTCATGATTCCCTTTCATTCTACATGTGCTTCCCTCATGTTTTACTTCCTTTCCATTCCATGGCTATACTTGATGCATGCCTGGTACATATGTTTTCCATCTTATCGGTAGATTAGGACAATACATATACAAATAGTTGTATAGTATATAAGAACCAATACAGCGACCAGGGGATTCCCATTGAATCCTCCTGAGTCTTCCTCCTTCAGCTCCTCAAAAGCTAAGAGCAATCTCAGTTCCAACTTATTTCAGTATGCACTTCACCATGTAAGCTGCTGATTGTATCAATAGTTAGTGTCAATTACTCCTGCAGTGATGTTGATGAACGATTTGACAGCTAGTCCACTGTGAGGAGTAATATGAGCATAGGTACCAGGTGAAGTGACAATGGCTATTCTAGTAGAAATGGTAGTGCATTCTTCACTAGGAATGCTGATGTTAGTGGGCTCAGCACAAAATAGATCCAATCTAATTGATCCTGGAGTCACTTTTGAGAGAACTCATGCGAGAGGTGAGAGTTTCTGAACTTTTAACTCATCCTTGTGAAATGTCAAGGCTGAGATTTGAATTTGTCCAGTTTTCTAGTTGATTGCCAGGTTGACTTCCTTTAACCATGGGAGTCCCAATATCACATCTTTCTTTCCACAGTCCATGATGAGGAGTTCTCATCTTTCCACATGTTTTCCCATATAATAACCTTTTTGGAGATGAGCCCTCCTTTGTTGGTGGTCCTGTCTGTATTCTTTGATTGATAGACCTTCTGCATGGGCAGAGTGACAAGTTTATGTCTTCTTATAAAACTCCAATCAATGAGGTTAGCTTCTGCTCCATAGTCTAGTAATGCTTTCATTTCAATGACTTTTCCCTCCATTGCTCATAAAGAAAGGTCAATGTAGATGGATTGAGTCACCTTTGTCATTACAATGAGGAGAATATTGAGGGGTACTAGCATCGATACAGGCCCTCATTTTAAAAATCCTTCCATTCCTCATCATCTCCTAGATATGTTGAGGCATTTTCAATATGAGCAATGCCTGGCTCGACTCTGGGGGTGGTGTCAAATTGCATGCACAATACACTCATTACTTGTTCTGAGGAGATTTTTCAGACTTGGAGTCCCTTTATGTAATTAGTCAGGAAATCTCCAGAAGAAGTAGAGAGTGGTCTGATCAGTTTCTGATCAGTTTCTGGACATTTTGAGAGGGGAAGCTTCTTTGTTTAGGACAGTTATTTTGAAGATTTCCTCCTTGTTTATCCTATTCTTGGTGTTGCCTTACTGTATATCCATTTGTCTTGCAAATGAAACATAGTCCCTTCCTCATACAGTCAGCCCTTTCTGTAGACATAAGGGTTGTCCTGTCCATATCCATAGCATATGGATCTCTTTCTTCTTTCTTGGACAAGTATAATGAGCAGTAAGTTGGTTTCTTTTTTCTCAAAGCTTTCTTGAACCCTTCTTGGCATTGATAGTATTCAGATCGTTCCATCCATTTTTCTAAGGTAGTGGGAACAGTTTTCATATTTAAGATATGGTTGTAGATGTCATCATTAATGACCTGAGAGTACCATTGAATGAGAGGAGCTTCCACAGAAATTCCAGTCCGATGAACTAAAAGGTGAAATTCTGAGTTGAACTTGTGCAGTTTGGTACGTCCTTGGCAGATATAAGAGATACGGGTGATGGTATCTGTCTTTTCATCCCTGATGATGAAAGCTTTCTGGAATTCTATCTTGAATGTACTCCACAAATCTACTTTCAAATAGATTTCATATTTCTCATACTTGGTCAAGGCCCAAGTAGCTGCACTTCCTTTGGTCATGAACCCTAAAATGGTGTAGACTTCTTTTCATCAGTATCATATAGTTTCAGATTCAGTGAAAAGTATGCACTGACAGATATGAGCCAGTGTTTCAAATCCTTGGTGTTTCCATCAAAGTAGATAGAGATGCCCACTTTTAGTTCAGAGATCATGTTACGTGGATTGAACTCGAGGTGCAATCGCGAACAAGGTCGTCAAATGGTCCGAGCTTTTATACAGAGCTGCAAACTGTTCAATCAAGCGAACCACTCAAGAGTGGGTTCGAGAACTCGTGCAATCGCACACAAGAGTTCTGAGGAGAATAAACTATATTCTGCGTAGAACTAGCTTAGAGTAAATACTAATGTACACGTCCCTTATATATGTAAATAACTGGTGCACGGACCATGGAAGGGTCAATGTGCACGGACCATCAAGAAAAGCATAGATGAGACCACTTGCCGAATCAAGGTCTTTAGATAGAAATGGGAAAAGCATGAAAAAGGAAAGTGTATGAAAAGGAAAAGAGTTCCCAGCATAAAAAGGAAAAGAGTTCCCGCAAATGACATTGCACGTAACATTACCCCCTTTGTAGGGTAAATGTTAGTCACCGACTAATCACTTCCATAATAATAATTGTGTTCCGCGTACGACGCCTCTCCTACAGCGTGGAGATCGTGATCAGTAAGATCATGTCTTACCCTCCTGGGTTGCTTGAGGAGGAAGACGGTGGTGTGGTAGCAAGCGATGTGGGAACGACAGCGGATCAACGGAACTGCGGACTGCTAGCCAATCCATAGGGAGAAATAAGAAAATGTCGTCTTCTTGGGTCAAAGGAGAATGTCTTCTAGCCATTTGTAGAGGTGGAGTGGGCGTGACGAAAGAAGACAATGTATCAGCTTCAGATGGATTGACCAGAGTTCTTTTTGGTGTGGAAGTCTCTTCTACAGTCTCCAAAGAAGGCTTGCTAGAGTTATTAAGAGGAGGAACTGGTAGAGGTTCAGGAGAAGGCGATAATCGGTCGGAAATGACATCTCCCATAACTCTAGTGAGATGATCGTGAGGGAGATCCAAAGCAGCATTAGAGAATCTCAAGGGGTTGGCAAGGAGTAAAAGTTCTCATCGGATATTGGAGATATTGTGTCGGTGGTTGCAATGAATGTGGTGAGGGAGATCTCTTCTGATCTAAGGCAGTGGTATCTATGTATGAACGCGGCATGAAGTCGGTAGATGTAGATGATAATGAGGTGATCGATTTATGGGTAAAACGAATGTATGATCTTCAAGGATAGTTGCATAGAGGTTGAGTCGGTCAATGAGATCTATATCTTGTGGATGGAAAGGAAGATCGTTGAAGTAACGGACTCGAGCGGAAGGTATTGACTTTAACCGTGAGTGTGTGTGAAGAGAACGAATTGCGGGAAAATCTTTTCGGTGTCGAAGTTTATATGCTCATAGGATTGTTTCCGAGTGTTTGAGGTTTCCTTCAGGTTCCCATGTGTTTTCAGACGAGGGATATCCTTTCCAGGAAATTAGATAACGCCTTTGGCCCGGTGATCCTTTATGGGCCAAGATCCGATGAACTTCATATTCTTCTTCACCTTCTATCAAGTCAGGGGATGGTCTAGGGAAATTCGGTCCATGTTCGGGAGTTTCCCAATAGGACGATAACAGTGACGCATGGAAGACGTCGTGTATTTTCCAGGTCGGGGGTAGTTTGAGCCGATAAGAGATAGGAGAGAGGACCTGTACAATTTCAAAAGGTCCCTCCCTTTTAGGGCTTAGCTTCCGAGATGGATATGCCATGCGTAGATTGCGTCCTTCTAGCCAAACCTTGTCACCCACGTTCCAGGGTGAAAACCTTGATGTGATACGTTCTCTCATGACTTGTTGTGCGATCTCATGCACAACAAGTGCTTCCTTCCATGCTTCTCACAGAGAAGTAAGTCGTTCTTCAATATGTGGGAGACTTGATGAAATCTTGGCAAGTTCCGGATAAGATCTGGGTTTATAGCCAAGGATAAGGGAGAAAGGAGTTTTCTTCGTTACAGAGTGAACGTTGGAGTTATGGGCGAATTCTGCAAAAGGAATGAACTGAGCCCATGTTTCTGGGTTCCCGTCACAGAATATTTGTAGGAAGGTTTCAATTTCTTGGTTTGTCCTTTCCGTTTCTCCATCAGTTTGAGGATGATATGCTGAAGAAAGAGCAATATCATATTCTAGTAATCTTGAGAGAAGGCTGAGGCGAACTGTGGACCTCTATCAGAGATGATCTTTTCGTGGAGACCGAATCGAAGGAAGACATTCTTGAAAAATATTTGTGCTATACCAGCAGCATTGATAGTTTTATTGCATGGGGATAAAATTACCCCCTTTGTAAGACCATGGTCGACCATGACCAGAATCGAATCATAGGAATCGGAGAGAGGAAGATCCATGATCAAGTCCATAGAAATCTGTTGGAAGGGTCGGGTGCAGGAGGAGGGAATAGGAACCAGCGCCGGAATGGAAGGGTGGGTATTGACTTTCATTTGTTGGCAGGTGGCGCAGCCAGAAATAAACTTCCGTACGAAAGTAGACAAACCAGGCCACCAGAAGTCGCGAGCCACCAGGTTAGTAGTACACAAAATTCCAGAATGTCCGTTCGTGAGAAAAGTGTGAAGAGTCTTCACAACAGTATGGTGATGATTGGGGGGAATATATAACCGATTCTTGAAGAAAAGATTGGCACCATCATAATGCCAGTCCAAAGGAGAGTATCGAGGGAATAACAATTTTTCATTCTCCAGAGCCTGCAAGGCGGAGAGTACCAGAGGATCAGTGAGTGTAGAATATTTAATCTTCTCGACCAGGGCGAGATCAAAAGACCGGGTGAAGAGATTATCAGGAAGAAGTGTAACAGTAGTGTTATCATCGGAGGTATCAATGTCATGCATGCGTGATAGTGCATCGGCAGGTCCCATTTGAGAACCAGGGACATGTTCAAGTTTTAAGTCAAAATCTTGAAGGATCATGAGCCAACGGGCTTGACGACGAGATAACTTCTGAGGGGATTTGAAATAGGTGAGATTTTTGTGATCGGTGAAAACCGTGACTTGATGTTCAGTCCCCTGAAGATAGTGTCTCCATGTGACAAGTGCACGTATAACAGCGAGGAGTTCCCGATCATAGATATCGTAATTCCTTTCTACAGGTGAAAAGGTTTGAGAAAGGAATGCACAGGGATGGAGTCCACCGTTAGAATCCTTCTACATCAACATGGCACCAGTGGCATGTAAAGATGCATCTGTCATAAGAAAGAGGGGACAGGAGATATCGGGCATCAACAACACCGGTTGTTGAGCAAAGTTCTTCTTCAAAGTAAGGAATGTGTTGTTGCATTTGTCATCCCAGTTCCACAATACGGTTTTCTTGGTGAGATCCACGAGAGGGCGAGAAACGTTGGAGAAGGATGGAATGAATCATCGGTAGAAATTACAGAATCCCAGGAATGATCGAATATGCTTGACAGAGGAAGGAGTTGGCCAGTCATTAATGGCTTTGAGTTTTCCTTGATCCATTTTGACTGATCCTTCCGAGATGATCATGCCGAGGTATTCGACTTCTGTAGCGTCGAATTTGCACTTCTCCAATTTGAGATATAAATCGTGTTCTCGAAGGCGTTGGAGAACTTTCTTAGTGCATTCTCTATGAACCGTAAGATCTGAAGAAAAAATCAAGATATCGTCCATATAGATAATAATCCATTCTTCAGCTAAGAGATCTTTGAATGAGTCGTTCATGAACACCTGGAATGTTGGTGGACTGATCGTTTTTACTGTTTCCTTTGCGTTTTCTTGCGGCCACGATTTGCCAGGTCTTCGTTTCCTGATTGCCGCGTGCTCCTGTCTCTTTGTAGGTGTGCAACTTATGTTTGAATATCGGTACGTTTAGTTGTGCTTGGGTGTGTACATGATACTGATGTCCCCCCCTTTTTTTTCCAGTGAAGAGGAAATGAGGAGGGGGATATTCCGACGGTGTTGAGTGGGAAAAAATGTGTCGAGATGAAAAACAAATTACCGGTGTCATCCTACTACGTATCTTATTAATGTAATGGAAAGATGAGAACTCCTCATCATGGACTGTGGAAAGAAAGATGTGATATTGGGACTCCCATGGTTAAAGGAAGTCAACCTGGCAATCAACTAGAAAACTGGACAAATTCAAATCTCAGCCTTGACATTTCACAAGGATGAGTTAAAAGTTCAGAAACTCTCACCTCTCGCATGAGTTCTCTCAAAAGTGACTCCAGGATCAATTAGATTGGATCTATTTTGTGCTGAGCCCACTAACATCAGCATTCCTAGTGAAGAATGCACTACCATTTCTACTAGAATAGCCATTGTCACTTCACCTGGTACCTATGCTCATAAGTAATGCGTGCATTGTGCAAGCGATTAGGTATTACCCCTAAATTATCCACTGCATATCATCCACAGACAGATGGTCAGACGGAAAGAATGAACAGGGACTTGGAACAGTACCTTCGTTTATTCCGTACAGAAAAGGAAGCAGAATGGGCTGACTGGCTTGCCATCGCTCAATTCTCTTACAATACAAAGAAGCAGGCTTCTACCAAGAAGACCCCTTTTGAAGTCATACGGTCTTATGCTCCAAGAATGGGCTTTGAGCAACATGTGTCTAAGGCACCAGCTACTGATGACTTTGCCAAAGAGATGGCCAAGACTCTAAAGGATACAGAAGCTAATTTATTAGAAGCTCAGAAGTGAATGAAAGTGCAAGCTGATAAGCACAGATCAATTGCCCCTGAATATGTCATTGGGGATAGGGTTTGGCTTAGCACAAGTAACCTGTGCCTGCCACGAGCTTCACGTAAATTAACCAAATGATGGATCGGTCCCTATGAGGTCATCAAATTGGTTGGCTCTAACGCGTTGACGCTTAAGCTACCAAAATCTATGCGTATTCACCCTATGGTTAATATTTCACGGGTCAAGCCTTACAAAGAGCGCTTGCCTGGGCAACCGGTTATTGCCCCTGGACCCATTGAAGTTACTGAGAGTTGTGATGAAGAATACGAGGTAGATTAT
>JAEVFL010000043.1:0-47723 GCA_021018615.1 Phlebopus sp. FC_14 | reverse complement strand
GTTCGAAGAAATGGAACGCGCGCTGAAGGAAAAACGAGAAAAGAGAGCTGCAGTTGAGGCAGACAGTTAGTTTGCATGCTCTGACGTTAATCTCGTCTGGTGCTGATCCAAGCACGGCAGAAAGAGCGCGGGGTGAGGTGTTGGAGGGAGACGGCAAAACGGTGGATTGGAATCTCCGCGCAGCGTACGAGGGCATTCGATGGATGCTCTTCTCTAATCGATAGACCTACCGATATCTCAAGTACCCTGTTGTAACGTTATACCTCGGTCATGTAGAGGTCTCGACATTGTTGTTAGAGCTTAGAATCAGAATGTTCATGTTTCTTGTGCCACTCATAGGCAATTGTCTCCGCCATTGGGATCTCCTTAACCTTGACCGTGATCATGTCAAATACAGCCTTCCAAACGTTCTCCCTAGCAAACCAAATATCTGAAGTATCTCCTCAAGATGAAATCTACGCCTTCGATGCTGACGCTAATAAACGCATTCTTCAACAATCGCCTTGGGATCAAGAGTGAGTTGTCGCCTTGTTAGCATCCAGGATCTCACCTCGCGACACGACACCTCTCCCACTCTGTCTCTGTCAAATGATCGGGTGACACAGCCCGCAATACTTCAAGTCGTGCAAAATTTCTGCCGTAGCGCTCATTAAAATGGTATATGTCCTTTCCGCCTTCAACATACTTCCACTCTGATCAGAGACATCTCCTTGTAGGTCATCCACGCCCGATCAGGCGTACCGCACGAGATCATGGGATTAATGCAAGGGAAAGCTATCGGAAACTCCATCATTATAATGGATTCATTTGCTCTGCCTGTACAGGGCACAGAAACGCGTGTCAATGCTGCTAGTGAGGCGAACGAGTACATGGTCACATATGTGCAAGAGAGCGAAAAGGTGTGGCATGTGTTTCATCTCCATCGGTTTCTCTTTAATTCACGAATCTTGCCTGAACGTATAGGTCAAGAGATTAGAGAACGTCATCGGCTGGTATCACTCCCATCCGGGCTATGGATGTTGGCTATCAGGTATAGACGTCGATACGCAGATGAACAACCAGCAATTTCAAGATCCTTTCGTTGCTGTCGTCGTATGTCCTATTCCCTATTCTGGTCCCTGTATTTCATCCTCCATATTCCTTGTTTGACACCTCTACGCTTGAATTTCACCCATAGATCGACCCAAACCGTACTATCTCCGCAGGAAAAGTCGATATTGGTG
The DNA here is from genome assembly GCA_021018615.1 of Phlebopus sp. FC_14. Taxonomy (NCBI): domain Eukaryota; kingdom Fungi; phylum Basidiomycota; class Agaricomycetes; order Boletales; family Boletinellaceae; genus Phlebopus; species Phlebopus sp. FC_14. The sequence goes on along the minus strand of JAEVFL010000043.1, from coordinate 46,500 downwards.
CTTTTCGCACGTACCCCAAGGACTACACCCCCCCAAATGCCTCCGCCTCTGAATACCAATCTATCCCTCTGCATAAGATCGAGGACTTTGGAGTTCATGCGAACCAATACTACCCTCTTGATGTCGAGGTGTTCAAATCGAGCTTGGACACGGAGTTGTTGGGGTTGTTGTGGAATAAGTATTGGGTAAATACGTTGAGCCAGAGCCCACTAATCTCGGTACGAAAATGCGGTCACTCTCGAAATGTGTCCCGGCGCTTACCAAGGACAACGCGCAATAGAATCGCGCATATGCTGTTGCGCAGATATCGGATCTGCATCAAAAGCTGACTAGGGCACAGTCAACGGTAGGAAATACCCGCCCACCTGTGCCGACAACGAAAGGGCAAGATGATAAGGGGTCAGGTAACAAGGTACGATCTGTGTTCCCGTCGTTCGCGTTGATCTGATCATTGGTCTGAACACGAAAAAGGACGAAAAAAAGAAAGAGGCCAGTCACCTGGCGAAAGCCGTCAAGGATAGGTCCGTCAACATATTCACCACCCAATTCTGACTGATTTGACATTTGTTCTCCTGGATTTATATTTATCAGTCAAAAGATCGCTGTTGAAGCTCAACATGGTTTGATTTCACAAATCCTGAAGGATATCATCTTTTCCACAAGACCCAGTCAACAATTCGAGCTATCTCGCGTTGCGGAGGTTGTGGACGCCAGCATGAGCATCGGATGAGATGGATACAATGCTTCGTGTGTTTTTACCTGCAACTGTATCACATTGTCATTCGTGGTCAATGTAAATTATTGATGTCATGTCATGTGCAGGTGTGAACTAGAGAGCGAGGGGAACGTCATGGTCCGGTAACACAAGGATACTGTTTCCATGACGTACGGTGAGAAGATGAATATGTGGTCGCTAGCAGGAAAGATTCGCGCTCGTCGACATGGTCATGGTAAAGTCAGGGTGAGAAGACCACAGCTCGATCGAAACGCGATAATCTGTGCTGAATGAGAGAATGGCGGCCCAGAGAGGGTTATCACCATCTACGGTCAATACTGGCTTCCTTCGCAATGGTGTTGAGGTTGAAAATATCCTGGGCCTGTCAACTGGGGGCTTCGCATGAAGGACTGTAAGCATTTGGACCTGTGAGCCTTCAACCTCGTCGATGAGGCAGAGTGCTTGGTCTTTTGAGGTATCCCTGGGTGCTGGGAGACACTCGAAGATAGACCAACAAAAGGGTCAGCGGTGCATCAACTTCTCGCTCAGCGCCGTATCTGAGGGCTACAGAAATGGCGCGAATCTAACGAAGCCATCGAATGAAACTACGTTCTACGGCGTTCCCAGTCGATGGGCCTTTCTTTCGAGTTGCATGGGCGATGTGAAATGGTTCAGATGTGCTGGAGCCACAAAGCACCAACCCCGAATTGAGGTACAAGTACCTAGGAATAGCACTCAAGAGATGAAGCGTAAAATCGGTCTCTCTTGCGTGACGAGAGGATCGCCAAGCCCGCAATTAAGCACTGCGTCTGGTTTTGGCGACTCCTGCAACTTGTGATCAATGCTCTCTGCTCGGTCGCGCTCACGGCGCAAACCACCGAATACAACGATGTTGAACAACCTTCCTGCCAGGACCATGCGTGCTGACGTGCATTGTGAGCATGCACGGACGGTCGTGCTTCATAGATGTATCAGTGGACCATATTATAGCGAAAATTGGCTACATGGAACATAGAGATACAGCTCGTGATGAGTCACCAGCTCCCAAACTGAATGGATCAGAACGTCGAGGGACGGTGTGCAACAAAGGTCGAAGCTGCCTTTGTAACACGGTGAGGGAGAGGGAATCGGAGCTTGGGCATAAGGAGCTGCTTGATGTACGGGCGGCGAACGTCGCTGGCTTTTTGAAGCTCGACGACACGGAGAATCTAAATGCACCAGTAAATACTGAACGATTGTACCAAGCTCGGGAAGGTGCGTACGTGGATTGAGCGGAAACGAGCACGATGCCTGGCAGCCATGTCCTGGTACAAAGCTTTCACAGCGTCCGCGCGGGAGAGCTCGCGGTACTCCTTGTACATATTGTGCGTTCCCGAACGCGACTCATAACGCAACCAGATACCGAAGTTCTTGACTTTCAAGGGCTTCTTCTCGTGGATCTAGAGTAACAAAATGGCCGTAAAAGAGTGGCCGTTAGCAATCCCATTCCGCCTGCCACTTGAACGGCTGCAAGGGATACACACAACGTTAACACCAATGATTTCACCACTGGCTTTTTTAACCTTCTTCAGTTGCCTGATGGCACGTGTGAGGTCCCGAACGTTTGCGGGAGGTGGAAAGACGCATGCATACCTAAGGAAGTACCAGAACCGCGACTTCGCAACGACTTCGTTCGGTGCAAAGATGCGCATACGGTATATTTTGGGAGTGGGATCCGACTCGGTGGGGAGATGGCGCCCAACGACCTGATATTCTTGAAGTCCCATCTGAAATGCCACCATCAGCATCCATCCACTGGCCAAAGTCACCATCCGTCGCCAGCAATCATCCTTCCGTACCATAATGCCTATGGAGGCACCACAGGGATGTCATGTTGGCGAGATGCAAGTACTTACTTTGGTAATGCTCTTGATCTTGAGGGCTTGACGTTGTCGGGGACGATGCCTTCACTTGCACAAGAGTTTCCAATGGTTATTTGTCTCTATTTGGCCGCTTTCGGAGTGTGAATTCCGGCGCTGCCGCTGTGGGAATAATCAGTTCCGGAATCCGATGATCATCTCCGACATGCGTCGGCATCACCCGAACACGTTCGTTTATCAACTCCAAACATACGATCAAGCCTGTACTCCCAACTCCCTCCCATCCCACCATGGCCAACGTTTTCGTAAGTGCTCTTTTTATTTACTACCACGTAGTTTCCATATGAGCCAACCTCTCTTTTCATTTCAGTTTGATATCACCATCAACGACCAGCCTGCTGGTCGTATTGTTTTCAAGCTGTACGATCATGTAGTCCCCAAGACTGCACAGAACTTCCGTGAGCTCGCCACTGGTCAGCACGGGTTCGGATACAAAGGATCTGCTTTCCACCGCGTGATCCCCAAATTCATGCTTCAAGGAGGTGACTTCACTCGTGGCAATGGCACTGGTGGCAAATCGATCTACGGGGAGAAATTCGCTGGTATGCTTCTATCTTTGTCATGGGATACGTGACCATGATCACTAACGTCGTTTGAAACAGATGAAAACTTCCAGGTCAAGCACACTAGGCCTGGTCTCCTCTCCATGGCTAACGCGGGAAAGAACACCAATGGATCGCAATTCTTCATCACCACGGTGCCCACTTCCTGGCTTGATGGTGCTCATGTTGTCTTTGGTACGCCAAACTTTCCACAGGGAGAAGCTATTGGAGGTTTATTTCTTGTAGGCGAAGTCGTTGACGGCTACGACAGCGTCGTGAAAGAGATCGAAAAATTGGGATCTGCTTCTGGGAAGCTTTCCGCTCGTGTTGTTATTGCGAACAGCGGTACCGTCTAAGACACGATGCTTATCGAGGGGTAATGGAACAAGAAGTGTTAAGTCAACCGTGTAAATGATAGCGATGTTTCTGCAACCAAGTAATCGTTGTATACGCACTGGTGTTGGTCGTGCGGGCGCAGTAATTAGATATGCTGGGTGCACGATGCACTATCACGAGTCAGGGTTCTTTGCGCACCCAGAAAGATGATCGTCTCGTAAATACATCTGTCTTCGACGCAACTTTACAAGAGTGGCTTGCCAATCGACTGCGAAAAACGCCAGCCTCTGGAATCCAGGTGGGGAAAGTAGCATAAGTTGCGAACTGCAGCATCTTGCGAAGGTGTGAGCCGACCGATTCGCTAACGAGGGATTATGAAGATGGCGGGGTAGAGACAAGTATGTGCTCGGGATCCTGCTGTCAATAGTGGACAGAGTGTTCTCTTGTTGCCTCCTGATGCAAATCATACAGGATTGGGATAGTTAATGAATAATAGCACTGATCGAAAGTGGACGATGCATAATTCTTCTACGTCATATTCAACTTCACTATCATGTCGATGACGGAACTAGCACCTTTCCAGTCGTGCAAGGGGCCCAGGGAAGCAGATGCTCATTCGACCAAAAAATGTCTGATGACTGACATCTCAGGTGCCGAAGGAATAACCACGAATATGGAGCGGCGCGCAGAATCCTGCCGATGTTCTCAAACGAGGGGTGATAAACCTCTTCTGCAGACAAAGAACTTGGTGCTAGAGCGACGCATTATGATGATTACATTATCCGATACACGAGTAAACTATCGCCCCACAGCGCTGTGTGGTGCGTGCATGAGCATTGCAACTGCTTGAGAACCTACATGCACTTACGCAACTCTCCTCATTGGTTTCATCTCCGCGAACTTGGGAGTCTCTGTCATGTTGTGAGGTGACAGTCGCAACATGAGAGGGCCGTTCTTCCCACCCATACTACCACATATGCTGAGTGCCCTGACATGGAACTCCTCTGGGACACCGCTGGTGTTTCCAGGAAGGAGGATGTGAGGTAGAATACGCGTGTGAAAGAATCTGTGCGCAACAGAGCCACCCTATGTCGAAAAAGACAGGAACCGAATTCCAACTTCACAAAAGACTAAGGTGAAAGAGAAAGAGACGCACAAATTGGTGATAAACACCACCCATGACAGCCTGAACAGCCTCTCCCATGACTTTGTAAAGCCCTACACTCCTGACGATGCCTGGATTTGAACGCAAGGTGTCGTCTAACTCGGTGACAGGCGTTTGTTGCTGGGCAATTTTGAGGGTTTCTTGGGGTATCGTAGGGACCCAGCGCAGAACGCGACCAAGGGACCATAAAGGAGCAACGTGCTCTCCAAGAAGATATGTGTTTAGAGCACGTGAAGCTAGAAGTTCGTAATCACGGTCCATGACCTTGAGAGACCTCGTGGACGAGAAGAAGGTAATATGATTCTAGCACTCGGCGGCCTGCACATCATAATGGCGATAGAAACGGTTTCAAAACACATTCACGTAAGTGAAAGAGCTCAACGACATGAAAAGATACGCACCGACAAAGCCAAGACGACCATTATGACCGTGGACAGCAGCCTTGTGACTGCTATGTGTGAGTATCCGTTTTGCTAATTGGGGGGGGAAATGGAGAGAGGGAAAGACAGAATTTAAATGAGCGGCGAAGCGAGCGTCGTCGTCTGTGTTGGATTCGGTTTGTTGTGCTTGCGCAGAGGACTGACGAATTGAAGCTGGGGTCCGAGGAGGTGCGAGCGTCGATTCTTTTAATGAACATGGTACCGAACGTAGCGACACGTTCACAGCTCGAGAAAGACGCGACATCTCTGAACGAGCTGCAAAAGCTGCTTGAAAACCAAGTGCATTCGGCGAATCCCGAACACGAACTCATTTTGCACTATTCCAAACTTGGTAAGAGGCGCGATTTCGGTCACAGGGTGGGACAACTTACTCAACCAAAAGGTCTCCCGTGTTTAGTATCATGCAAGTATCATGCAGTCCTGCCAATCTGTGCCCTTCATTAATGGCATCTACTGCTGCAGAATGTCAACTTTTGAGAGTACATCCTCACCTTCATTACAGCCTCGCAACTCAAGCTGGCGTGGTTAAATAAACCCATATATCCCAGTAGCGAGCACGAGCTTTCAGGTGAAAGTTCGTCTAGAACCCGTTGATATATTAACGCTGTGGCTCCAGAAACATGAGGACAGCATCGCAGCCAAGTTGTGGAATGTCTCGGCGGGGAGGATGCCCGGGCTGAGTTTGAAAGACTCGCGGACCTCAAAATGAACTTGAATACTTGCCTATTTTGTATACCAGCCCTCCGCATTCGGTGATGGACCGTGAACGCGACACGAGGCTAGCGCAGGCAACACCGGCGAACGAGCGACGATCGTTTAAGGTTTTCGCCTTTCCGTGCAACAGATGGGCCCGTGCGTCATGTCCATTCCGTCGATATAAATCAACTCCCTGGCATTGAGGTGCTTCTTTTCCTCCTTGCCCTCTTTTCGTTTCCTCCCCTCATTTCTTATCCCGCTACTCTTGTATCGTTCTCTCGCGCTTCTCCTGCTCCTTACACACTCATTACATAAGTATCTGCTGAACATACCTTTCCTCTTCATTCAGCTATTCGTATCCTCGATCCGTCGCCATGAATCCATCCGTTTCCTCTCCCCCCCAAACTCCCGTGACGAGTCTCGTACTATCACCCATAAATACTCTCACCCCGATTTGTGACAGCAGCACAACAGTAATCTCTACCTCGAAAAGCAATTCGAACATGCCAGTATCTTCGCGGCAGCCTCCTGCGCCACCCACTCCCCCTGATTCTTCCTCTCGCAGAAGCCTCAATACATCGATGTCTATGCACTCCAAAGTTCAGCCTACGTCTCCAGCGCATAGCACAAAATCCGGCTCTTTTGAAAGGAGTCCTTCCTGCTCTAGTCCTGTTATGTCCATGTCTATTGAACCTATTGGCAAGTCATCCACAGCGTCATCCAAATCGCCGGAGTCAACTGTAAATACTCTGCCTTTGACTTCCAACTTTCAAACATCCACCACACGTAAGTCTTGATATGTCGCTCCTGATCCCCGCATAGTAACGTGCGTCCTCGCACCAAGCTTCCTTCAGTTTTCCAGGTGATTCCGGGACCGTCTTTCCGTACGAACACATGTCTTCAGATATGGAACACTCGCCATGCTCTCTCAGCTCTGAGTTGGAAGCTCAAACTCGTGTCTCCCAGCGAACACCAAACGTTTACATTAACGGTCTCCCCCCTCACTTCCCGGAACATGAGCTCTTTGCTCTTGCCCGCCCGTACGGGGAAGTGAAGAGCGTCAGAACATTCACCAGGCATGTAAGCGAGAAGCCCACGTCAGTCTTTGTGTAATGTCTATCCCCATAATCTTTTTGACCATGGCCCGTTCTCTTTAGGGGTTACGGTTTTGTTCTGTAAGAGTGCACCGTTTGTAAGCTAACAAGGTTGTCATTGCGGGATAATTTCATCAGGTTCGAAGGAGTTGACTCTGCCGAGAGGTGCATTGAAGGCTTGCGAAAATATCGTAACCTTCATCCGTCATTCTCCAAGGTTGGTCCGCTTTTACCCACCAGCTTTTCTATGGCGCTTATCACTGTCAACGTGATAGCAAGTACATCGTATACCGGGAACCGTATATGCTCAACACAGTAGCTCTCACGTGGAAGATCATGACGAAACTACCTTCAAGGCACGAATGGAGAAGCTCAAAGATGAATCGTCGACCAATCTTTATATCGAAGGGTGAGATATCATTCCTGGTTATCTATATTAGTATTTTTTTGACATCTTACAAGCCTTCCCCTGTCGATCGACGAAGAGGTGGTAAATAATTTCATGAAATTGTCAATACTGACGGTACCTCGTGTGTAGAGCCTTGCTGCGCTGATGCTTCCATTTAAGATCAAGAGCAGCCGGTTTTTCAAGACCAAGCTCAGCGATCCCCCTCGGATCATTGCCTTTGTTCGGTGCGCCACTCTCTCTCTTTTCAGATCTTGCTGTCTTACTTCGATTTTCTGGCATTCCAGTCTGGAGACGCGTGCAGCAGCGGAGGAGACTGTTGAGCGCTTGCATGGCAGAATGGTCAGAGGATGGAATGATCCCGGATGCAGGATCTCCGTTCGTTTTGCGGATAGTGCTGAACAGAGGGAACTCCGGGTCAGTGCTTCTCTTTTGTATTTGAGTGCCACCACGCTCACTGTACCGCGGATCCAGCGAGCTGAGAGGTCGCTGAGAAACGGAGACCAGTCACCTGCCCGTCTGACCATTGCACAGGCTGCTCTCCTCAACCTTCGTGGAAAAGAACTCCAAGCAGAAGGCAGGAAGATCCCGTTAGATCAGCGACATCGTGTAGTGACCTCGCGCAGCTCCCGTTCCCTTTCGGAACATTATTTCTCTATCGATCGCACGCTCGGCTCGGGGACACTGTCCGGGTCTACATCGCTCCCGGAGAATTTGCGCTATCCCGACGAGTCCCAAATACCATCTGTGCATGACCTTTCTGGCGACGTGGCAAACATGAACGCTCTCATACAAGCGGTGCAAAACATGGGCTACCATGATGGGTTGTTTGGCAGTTCCTTGGGAGGCACGAACTTCGGAAATGATTATCGAGCTGTACAGCAGGCACAGCTCCAGGCACTCAATAATGCATCTTTGTTATCACCAAGTGCTCGCAGCCCTCCAGCGGGCCAAATTCAGGCTCGCAACGGCTTCACTCCTGCAGAGGAACTGATTATTCAGGCGCATGCGCAGATGCAGTCGCGGGCACGCTTGTCTTCATATTCCCCAGCGTATGGCCAAGACGTATCGCTCTGTCCGCCGTCTGTGACCACCGATCACCACAATGCGAGAAGCAGACTCGATGTAGATGAATCAAGTTTCGATGACGCGTTGATGGAGCTCTCCCAGTCCTTTATTTCCCGGACACCCGTTTCCCCTAGTACTATGCGGTTCCCCCATGACACCTTGCCTACAATTTCGGAAGACGATTTTCATACCATGAGTCACAGGCCTCTTCGCCTAGCATCAGATGTCCAGGTTCTATTTCCTTCAAGCAATGCGATCGCTACAAAGGTCATGCGGCCGCTCAGTCGCGCGGTTAGCATTGTTCCACCTCCAGAGGAACAGGACAGGAAAGGGCGTCAACAACGTATCGCGCATTTTTCTGATTCCGACAAGGGCCCCATCCGAAGTTCGTTGAACGACAGTCAACCATCGCTGTACGAACGTAAAACGCACCAATATCGACAGCCAATGCCCACTGCATCCAGCAGCACGAGTAGTAATGCTGACATCATTCCTTCCAGCTCTAGCCTAGGGCACCATAACCACCATTGTTCGGGTGACGCCGGACAAGGCGGCCAAGCCAGCAAAGAGGAGCGAGGCGCCGGATTTTACTCAGTGACATCGCATGACTACCCGCAGAACTCACCCTCTGTGAAGGAGCTACAGTCGGCAATAAGCGAGCACACTAGCTCCCCTGTCGTCGTTTCCCCAGCCCTGACATACTCTTCACGGACGCCTTCTACGCTGAGTCCAGCTACTCCCTTCTTTGGGTCTTTCAGTAATGGTCAAGATACGTTTGACGTGGTGACGACGGAGAACGAAGAGGCCGTAGAGAAGAAGCTGAAAATGAGGGCAGGAGCAAAGTGAAGACACTCTTCCGATATCGCAGCGTTGCATTATACTCTCTCAACGATCCTACTCCAGTATTCTCTCCAATGATGTGAGCGTATACGTTTTTTTATCGCCTTGGATTCTTGTTACTTCAAATGGTAGTAAGATACGACGACCAAGCACTCCTAACATTGTTACACGCAAGCCAGCATACCTTCTATGTCTTTATTTACTTTCATACCTTGGATTGTCGGGATAGCTTGTCGTTTATTCTGGGGCGAAACGTTGCAATTGTTCAAAATTCAATTGGGCGTCCTTGATTGCACCGAACCAAACAAGACACATACCACATTTGGTAATTTATACTGATCGCTACCCGCGATTCGACTGGTTTGCATTAATATTCTTCCTGTCTCACATTTTTTGCGCTGTCCAAGACGTATCGTTCTTCATTAACGCTTTCTTTGATCAGTGCCCGCAACTGGCAGCTAGACCGGGTTGGCGCCTTCATTTGGGATTTTGTACCAGCACGTACTGTTTGTCCATGTGGGTGCATGGATTTGTGCAGATTTACTAGAATAGTCAATTTTGTTTGCGATTGTAACTGCTTTTGTGGGTCCACAGGCAATCTGCAAACTGGATTGCTTTCCCTGCCAGTGGACGGGATTCCTGGGTATATATCAGGGCCCGAGATGCCTGCACTTCTCCAACTACGAGTTCGCCCCACCTTCGAAAGCATCACGCTGAGCCAGGAAACTCAACATCGACTAACATGAGCTTCTCCACATTCTCCCCTCCCCGCGTTTCCACTGTGCTGGGCAGATGGCACCGCGACTCTTTCACCCCTGCAGAGAGCGATTTGGAGGCACAAGTTATCACTGGGTCCCATATGTCTATTGCGCTTCCAATTGCTCCTGAGCTAGCTCGCGCTGCTGCCGCCCCCACACGGACGCCAGAGCAGCCCAGTGAAACCGACCCCGTCGACGACTTTTTCGGCGTTACACGTCCGAGGGCCACTCGCGAGAGCCGACATGACTCACATACCTCCGTCATTGGAGATGCCCCCCCGTCATACGCAGATGCCACTGAGCTTCCTGCTTACACTGTCGTACCTGCTGAGCCCGTGACACTTGCCATGTACCTCTTCAAATTCGGATTTTGTGAGGCTGATGCTCTCCTTGACTGTTCCTGTTCTGAAGGATTATTTCTCTAGTATTTCCACCATTTTGGATTCTTGGAGCTGTCATCCTGCTCTCTCCGCTCACTGCCCCCGCAGATTTCGAGCCCTCCAAACCAGAAGCCGAGCGCCAACAACTGGTGTATATTATGAGAAAGGCAGAAGTTAGGTGGGCGAAGCGCTGCGCTTGGGTCCTACTGTGCCTCCTCGTCGCTGGCAGCATTATAGCTGGCATTTGCGTTGCTGTCATGGACAGTTGAAATGCGCCTCACTGTTGCTTGTCTACTTGTCGGATGCTCCCCATTCTGTCGCACGCCTTGCCCACGCCCTCCTCGCAACGCACCTTTGATCTACGATCTTCTGTTCCTTTTCGATTCAGTTCCAGGCTTATTTCTTGGTGTATCAAAGAGCATTTTTATTCCCAGCAGACAGAATACCCTTGTATGAATATCTCCAACCATATTTGATTTTATGACTATCTTATAATATCAGGGATTTTCAAACTTCTCAACGGAGAGGCAATCCTGAATTAGTTGAAACACTTCGGTCCTGGGAGGGAGGAGAACTTGTTCGGCTTGCACTCGGCACTGAGTTATAAATTGAGCGGAGTACCAAATGTAAATGGTGCCATTTGCCACTTGGGCGGTACTTCTAGTCTGTTGTTCGTTTGCCTTCAAACCAGCAACTCCCATCGCTCGTTTTCAAAGCTTTCTGTCCTTACACTCTTACCTGGAGGTAAACAGTTGACCATGCTTGCGAGTGTCGCCCTCACCACTGCAGCCCTTATCGGCGCTGCCTCCGCTCAGTTGACGATCACGAACCCTAGTTCGAGCAATTGGTGGGGTAAGTGACAATAACTTTTGTTACCTATTACTTTCTTGACGGTTCTTTACAGTCGCGTCGTCTCAGAACACGCTCGCTTGGACTTGCGACTCGTCCCCCTACGACAATTTCACAGTGTTGTAAGTAACTAACCATGGATCATGCGTTACGGAGGGCTGACAACGTCAACGATGATGTAGGCTGACCAATTCTAACCCCTCTATCCTCAATGCTCCTCTAGCCATCATCTCTGTCGAGTACAACTATGACTGCTCCAAAACTATCACTCAACAGCAGGCAGCGCAGCCAGCAGCCACTGGCTATACCATTCAACTAGCAAACACGTTGAATGGCACAGACGTAAGTCGAATATCGCATTTGAAGAAACTAATTCTCTATTTCTGACGTTATTCGTTCTTTTCCAGGTGTATGCTCAATCAGAACCGTTTGAAATAAAACCGTTGGGGTCTGCATACCCTGTTACGTCTTCCGTTGCGTCCTCTGGTACTGGTACTGGTACCACTGCCTCTCCCACTCCTGGTACTGGCGGCGCGTTGGCCAATTATGTCCCTGTTGGTATGAGTATGGCAGCGTTGGCACTCGGTTTTGTCGTTGCTTGAAGCGTTTCCTTCGTCTTTTGTTTTGGGATCGAGAGGACCGTGCTTGGACCGGGATCATTCTTTTAATACTTCGTGAACTCTACCATTTGCGTGCTGTGTTCTGCTATGCCTTTTTCGCGATTTGCTGCATCAAGGACCGGACCAGTACATTCATCCGTTATTTGTATACACACCAGTCTGCAACTCTCCCGCACTTCTGTATAGAAATAGTGTTAGTTCCTTTGTGAAGGTTGGGGATCGGAATCTGGTGTTGTCGAAGTGAAGTAACTTCGAGGTCAGTCCGGTTCACTTCGGATGGATGCCACTTTTGTGATTAATAGGCTGCAAAAGTGGACATTTCATAGGTGTAGGGCTCCTGTGACCTATGTGAGTTTGAAGCTATCGGAGCTCGACCTATCGGAGTTAGAACGTTTGGGGGAAGCTGGGCTGTCGGAGTTTGTAAACTAAGGCTACAGTGCATTGGCAGTGAAGACTTGCAGCCACCCTGGTCAACACAATGACAATGACATGTTAGCCATGACCAGGTACATGCTGAATGACACTGGAGAACACAAAGGGCATGACTGGCCCTATGGTATGAGGAACAGCTCTGTTAAATCTGGTCCCTCTGGGTGTTTTCCAGAGTTTCTGATGTGGAGAAGTGATCAGTATAGGAGGTGGAAAGTGTAGGAACACATGAAAAGTTGGAGGAATGGGACTTTGGCTTCAGCTCACATGTTGCACCCTTGCATGAGTTCAGTCCCATATTTTGGAGGTGTAGAGAGCAGAGGGAGAATTAAGGAGAGAGAGGAAGACTTAGGAAAATACTGAGAGGATAATTTAGATGATATTCAAACTGGGGAAAGTACATGTGTGCTCTGACCCTTATATACTGCAAGGGAAAGTCTATCAGAATTATTCTAAGTTGAAATCCTGTTGTGAGCCTAAGCAGTATGACGAGGAAATGAGTAGGATGAGTCAGAGAGTGTTATGATATGCATTTTTCCTCTATTTATTTCCTTTTTCTTTCTATTTATTCTAATTTATTAAGCCTTTAGCACCTAGCATGCCTGCTCTCAAGACTTAGAAATGTCTAAGTCTCTTTCTCAATCATGTGACTTGGCACATACGATTAGATCGTGCGCTATAAGGACTAGCCCCTATGCCCGCTTTTCACATATGCACGGATGATTCTAGATCTATGCCTCACCCTCTGCGTATGTCTCCTATTTCACAGCTATTTGATATTTAATAGCTGCCACACATCATGGAATCCTCACTGATCTCATGTATGATCGTGGCAGCACATGTTTACCTCCTGTTCATGATTCTCTTTCATTCTACATGCGCTCACCTTATGTTTTACTTCCTTTCCATTCCATGGCTATGCCTGATGCATGCCTGGTACATATGTTATTCATCTTATTGGTAGATTAGGACACTACATGTACAAACAATTGTAAGGTATATAAGACGCAATGCAGCGACCAGGGGATCCCATCGAATCCTCCTGAGTCCATTGCCCCTCTCAGCTACTTCTAAGTCGAGCAACCTCAGCACCGATAGCTTTCAGTATGCACTCTCAACCATGTGAGCCGCTGACCATATCATTAGAATTCGATCACCATTACTGACTTTGCTCTATGATGCTTGCTGGACAAGACCACCGCAAGCAACAAGTAAACACCTTTGACGTATCTGAAGTAAAGGCTCACAGACTAATGACTAGTGACACTGGCTAGTATCTTTCAACAGATCCTATGTATCTCGTCCCGTCTCTTATGTAGAGGAGCACGGAGAACAACCTACCTTGTCCGGAGAGCAGTCGACGTTGTCAGATGACGGTCAAAGGCAACAGGTAGACCAGGAAGCATGGTTCGAAAGAGAGCTCAGACTACGCTCGTCTTACACCAATGCCAGCGAGGAAGAAGTAGCCACCCTCGTCCCAACTCCCTCATCTCACCCCCGTTCTCGCTCACCTTTGGTAGACCTGAACGATGCACCACCCGCCGCCTACCCCCAATTGCCGGACTTTATCAATCGGCTATTTGTTTCAGAAGTATTAGTGGATGAGTACATATGTTAGGTAGAGGCAGATCTTATTGAAGAGAGAGAGGGACCACGCAGAGCAGAAGAAGCAAGGGCTAGGTACAGAACCCCTACCCCTTTCCCCACACCACACCCATGTCAGGCCAGACACATGTATTTCCCCATAGATCCTGCTCACATTTACAGAGACTACTACGATGAATTCCTCCCTGATTTCTTATGTCCCTGCTTATGTCCCCGTCGTGTCCTTAAAGAAGTAAGGCACATTCCTCATGTACTTACCAAAGATCCCTTGATCTACGATTGGGAACTTCAATACTTCCTCTAAATCTTTTTACGTACAAATTTCCTTTCTTGAATCAATATGTCTCAAGCTGTATTTGATATCTTGGATGACCCCAATGCTCAATGGGATAAAAAAATTGCTGCTGCTAGACAGGGCATTTATGATCAGAGCTGGATCATCAACCAGCTCAATAACAGAATTGCCGCTCTTGAAAGAGGGGGCACAGCAGGAAGTTCAGCTTCTGCGAGTACAGGGAGAGCATACTCAAAGAAGATAGAAGTGTTCAATGACCCTGGAGAATATGATGGGTCTAAAGTCAAATTTGAAGAATGGTGGGCCAAGATGCGGGCTTGACTTAACATTAATGCACACGCAATCACGCTGGGCTCACATGAAGCAGTCCTGGCTGTCCTCTTCCATTTGAAAGGGCCGAAAGCAGGTCTCTTTGCTCAAACGAGGATTATCAAAGGGGAGATGTATACATGGGCCTTGATGGTGGCGGAGATTGAAGGACTCTTCTGCTCCACCAATCAAGTGAATTGGGCTTGTAGTCAGCTAAAGGGGCTACTATATGTTACACGTTGAGCGGAACAGAACAAAGAAAACAAACCACTAAAAGATAAGAGACTGGGCACTATCGTAGCCCGACACGGAGTCCGCAAGACCCGTTAAGTCCCACGCCCTTCTATAGCAATGAGGCCAAGGGTTTTACTGTGGAACCATGAATATATTGAACTAAGGAAATACAGGCGGAACCGTAGCTACTTATATACTCTAGATAATGCGCACGGACCATGATCCGTGCCCTACTGAGGTGAGCATACTAAGTACTATATAAGTCAGTCCCTGCCTAGTAAGGTATAACCCTAGACCTCCAAGGTCGAGGTTGTAAGTCTAGAGGCTACCTAGACTACCTAGCCACAGATAAGATGAGATAAGATGAGCGCTCACCGATAAGATAAGCGCCATCTGATAAGATAAGATAAAAGAAAATAAAAGAAAAGTTAGACGCCATGAGTGCTAACAAGAAGCGCCTTGAGTGCTAGCGGTATTTTCATCTCACTATAGGACAAAATGACGACAGACGATTTTATCGTCAAATTTGAAGCACTATACCAGCAAGCTATGATAGACGAATCGCATGCCATCTCTATGTTGGAAAATAATGTCAGACGGGGCATCATCGCCCAAATATTCAAAGAAGGCAAAAGAAAGGCTAAAGTAGCCAAATACATTGCCAAGATCAGACGCGTCGGGACCGCTTAAGAGTCCCTTGATTTTATAATGGGTGCCACTATCCGAAGAATGTCTCAGGCACGTGGTGACCCTAACACAATGCAGATTGATGTCGCCCAAAGAGGGTCGTCATCAAAACTTTCATGTTACAATTGTGGTGGGTCACATGGGATAAAGAACTGCCCCAAGCCAAGGGTGCAATGCCCCTCCTACAAATGGCTAGGGGGTAAGCACAAAAAGGAATGCCGTGGCAGCCGCCAAGTGCGAGTCGTCGAACCCATAAGAGAAGAGCCCAAAAGGGAAGCTCCACGAGGCAATGATCCTTTTGCAGCTATCCGCAACATGTCCTATGATGAAATGAGAGCATATTTTTGGGACATGAAAGATGTCCATGACAAGGGAAAAGGCCGTGCTGCATGAAGGAACTGGGTGTTCGTGCAGTCACATTCAATGATTATTTATCCAATCGCTTCTCCATCCTTGAGGTTGAAGAACCTAGGGAAAGCACGGATGAGTCGGATGATGTTTTATTTTCTCAATGCCAAACTGGGTCCTCTTCTGTGAAGGGGCTCGGCGGGGGCTTCAAACCAGTACTTAATTCAGTTTCACACAAAACTCAAAAAAATATGTCAGATGAAGAAATCCCAGATGAATTTTTCTTCAGAATGCTCAACATGGAGAAGGAGATCTTGATGAAGATCAAAGTTGCATCCTCCCATGATAAGAAGACTTATGTCGCCGCTGACGCACTACTCGATTGCGGCGCTAATGTTATTTTCATTGACAAGAAGTGGGCCACAAGTCAGAAGCTACCACTCACTCTCTTACGCAACCCCATTCCCGTATTTAATGTTGACGGATCAAAGAACTCGGCTGGAAACGTCACACACTCCACCGAGCTAACTATAGATTACGAAGGGCACAGGAAATGCGTTACCGCAGAG
The DNA here is from genome assembly GCA_021018615.1 of Phlebopus sp. FC_14. Classification (NCBI taxonomy): domain Eukaryota; kingdom Fungi; phylum Basidiomycota; class Agaricomycetes; order Boletales; family Boletinellaceae; genus Phlebopus; species Phlebopus sp. FC_14. The sequence continues at coordinate 30,196 of JAEVFL010000043.1, read as the reverse complement.
GTTACAGATTTAGGATGTAATCAGATCATCCTCGGATACACGTGGTTGAAGAAGCACAATCCTGAAATAGATTGGGCTAAGGGTGAAGTAAAGATGACACGATGCCCCAAAAGTTGCCATCTATTAAGAGAAAAGAGTGTTTTCCTTCGTGTTCTAGAAAAAGAAGAAGAAGAGGCTGCTTATCATGCCTACACTATACGAGCTAGCATTGAAGCACCTAAGAAAATAGAAAAGACAATTGAAGAGATGGTGCCTAGCGCATACCATCAATATTACGGACGGTTCTCAAAGGAAGAATCTGAACGCATGCCAATCTGAAAACCGTGGGACCATGCGATTGACTTGAAGGAAACATTCGTTCCTAAGAAAGGAAGAATGATTCCCCTCTCAGTAGAAGAGCAGAAAGAGGTTTCTAGCTTTATTGATGAACAACTGAGGAAGGGCTACATACGACCTTCAAAGTCTCCACAAACTTCCCCTGTTTTCTTTGTGCCAAAGAAGGAAGGCACTAAACGCATGGTTCAAGATTATTGCTATCTAAATGAGCATACCGTCAAGAATAATTATCCGCTCCCGCTGATTTCCCAATTAGTGGATAAGCTAAAAGGAGCTACTTTATTTACAAAGATGGATCTACGATGAGGATACAATAACGTTCGCATCAAGAAAGGTGATGAGTGGAAAGCTGCCTTTGTATGCTTCCATGGTGCCTATAAACCCCTCGTTATGTATTTCAGGTTATGCAATTCACCCGCCACATTCCAAGCAATGATGAATAAAAGTTACCTCTTCACTCAGTCTGGGACTTCAAGAGTCCTTGGACTTAAATCCTCCATCTCTGTCACCTCTGCTTCTGTTTCTATCAGTCTTCTATCTATTCTTTATTCAAATACAAGGACATGGGACCATACAAGGATGTAGCATACAAGCTGAAGCTAAAGTCCTTACTCTTGAGTTTGTCCTCACTCCTCTGTTCTGTCTTCTCTGATCTCTGTTCCTCTCCAGAGCTCTGGACTTGACTTAAAAAGTGTCAGACTCTGACAATAGCCTTTAAAAAGGGATCAATCAAATACACCCAGTGGTGCCTTCTATTCTTGTGCATGTTGTAATTGAGTCAACTAATAATGTTCTCACCATTTGTAGACAGGTCTGCAACAGAGCCTAGAGCAGAATTAGCATGAGACCTGGGCTTAATACAAAACTAGATCTGATTTAGGAGGTGACACATAGCATGTTATGAATATCTACTAGTCAGAGATCAAGGACCAAAGGTTGGAGATTGTAAAGCAGAGGCTGGCCATTAAAGAGCAAAGGTTGACCATCAAAGAGAAAAGATATTATTGTTAGCACACCACCACAATGAGCTGATCACCTAGACTCTACTAAGTGGTATTTATATTGGTATTCTAACCACTATTTAGATGGTTCATATCACACATTTCTATCATATCTCAAATAATGCTAAGTCTAATTTCTAACACTTTCATCTTTTCTCCTTCACATTTCTGACTCAATATATCTCTCCACTATACTACGACAACACTTAGTGTTTTCATGACTATTCGAAAACACATCACTCCTCAAAAACAACTTCTTTCCCATCTGATTCCATGCTGTTAAGTCTTGTCTCCTCATACTTATGATAGGTTGTTCCCCTCAGATTCTTTATCTAATTATTCTCTCATCCTTGTCTTTCTTACCAATCCATTTTTGACTCATCCTCGTATCATTCTTGCATCTTCTCTTATCAATATTTCTTACCATATTGTTTTCTATAGAGTACTTAAGGATGTCTACCTACATGTACTCATCTCAATTTGAATATCACCAAAGTCACTTTCTAGTTGCATTCTAAGTCTCTCTGAGGCCTCTTTAAGTCTTCTCCAGCTGTTTTCTTACTTTTTCTACTATCCTCTTGCTTCTATGTTTGATCTCTATCCTCCATTTGCAAATACTAGGATGAAACTCATACAAGGATGTAGCACATGAGCTAAAGCCAAAGTCCTAACCCCTCTGGTTCACTTCCTTTCCTTTTTATACCTCTGTGCTCATCTCTGCTCCTTCAGAGAACTTGGAATATAGCTCAAAACTTGACAATTTTCCTTTTAACGTCTTTTCCTCTAATGTGGAGAGGTATGTGTTAGGTTCATCATCTCCATAATACCTAAGCTGATTGTATATACTAGTTGATATGTGTTTAGATATATAATATCAAAACATCTTTCCCTCCAACAATGAAAGTTGATGCATATTTAGTTCTTATAGGTTATGAGCTCCAGGGCCTTGATTTAAAAGGCCTGGTATATCAACTAATACATGTGATATAACGAGAAGCAGAGTTGACAGTCTACTGATCAACCATAGATAAGACAAGACTGATAAATATTGGCTCACTTGCAGTCAACCCCCTGCTCAACAACTTTTCCATTATCTTGATGCCCCCTCATACTTGTGCTTATTTGATCATAAAAAGTCTGTTTCTTGATACAACATGACCTATTCCTAGCTTTGTTCCATTAATGATGACCTTAGAAATGACCTTGAAGACTCTCTCTTCCTCTACTCTGACCATCTTCAGTAGCATTCTGATGCCTCTTAAGCCTGTCATCAAACTTCTGAAACTCAGTTAGAGTAATCTTAAGAAGATTGAAGTCCTTGATATGATAAAACACAATTGGTCCATCTGGTCTGAGTCTATGATGAATCTCTTTCTTATTAATTTATGTGATGATTATCTACTTGGCACCATTGCCTGTCTACATGATGATGCTCCTGAGACTATTGCTAATTGGAACATTAATAATCTTTGTGTCATCGCCACTATTAAGATCCAATGCACTCAAGATAAAAGCCACTCCTAAAAGACTACTTTAATGTCAAGAATGTCTGGCAAGCTCTGCAAACTCGCCATGAGAAGATTGAGCCTGTTGCATAAGTTTTCCTCATATAGGAGGCCCTTGATGTCTGATTTAAGAGATCCAAACGTCTCTCCACCACAGTGACTTGCCTTCACAATTTTGTTGACCACATCTATGTCATTGACATCCCTAAGCAAAATGATTTCCTCTCAATCATGCTTATGAATACCATGTCCTCTGAGTTTACTATTCTTCACAATCACATTGTCAACTGCATCAATGCCAATATCACTGCTGACTCCTACTCCTCCAGTTATGTTCTTAAACAACTCAATATAGAACAGCAATTAATCAATAGTGAAAAGTACAAGAACTTCATTCTAGCTCTGATGACTGTACCATCTGTGGCTATGTCTTTTGCTTGCAAGCATTATTTTGTCTATTCCAAGAATGGCCACTCTATCTGCTACACTAGCTATCTTGGAATTGGTCATTTCCAGGACACTTGCTGATGCTCTGGAGGTGGTTGTGCAGATCAGCGAAATGCTATTCTTGCTGAAAAGTGTAGTGTCAAGCTTGCTCTTTCATATCCCAAGCCTGTTTAGAAATCCATCTCCATCTCCGATGTCACTGGTGGTCTCTACTATGATGTCACTGGTCACACATACATCCTGGATGGCTTCATTAGTAAGGCTGTTTTTGTTACACAATCTCCTTTGTCTTTTGCACCTTCTTATGTCCTGGTGATTTCTCTGGACCTTTCGTCTTCATCCAGTAACTTTATTGACCTTGTCTCTGACTCCCTACCCCACTCTATTATCAATTAGAAGGAGTATGATACTCTCTTTTCTATCATCTCTCCTGCTATCTCATTAGACTGACGTCAACACCAACATCCTGTAGACTTTGCTGATATCATTTACTGTGCTTCCTCATAGCACAAGGCCACCTCTATTTACCTTACTATAACTGTTATAGGGTATAAATTTTTTATTATTTTTCTCTATCTTTTCATGGTCACATGACATATATCATGTGCTTATTTATTCATGTGATCGGATCACATGACTGAGTCATGTGACTTTGCTCATGTGCAATGAGGACTTATATTTAGATATCACATGACTAGGCCTAGACTCGCCTAGAACATTCTCTACCTAGACTTACCTAGAATGGTCTGGACCATGACATCAGTACAACGTCATATGGAACACCATGGAATGTTGTGGAACATTCCTCCTTACTAATTATTTGTCTGGTACAAACACTATAATAGTATATATATTGGAATGCCATTGCCCAGAGACCCTAGCTTGGTTCTCTTGGGGCTACTTGTCCACGAGCATGCTAAGATATTCCTCTACTTATTATGCTCTTCATTGATAAGCTTAAGTCAACTCTTACTCTTCACTTGTCCTACGTCTTCAAGTCAGACGTAAACTAATTTGTTTTCTCTGTCTTAGTTCTGTGTTTGACGCTATGAGAGCCTAGCACTACCGCTTGTCTCACTAGAACCAAGCTACCCACTCTTCCAGCGTCAGGCACTACTCATGTCACTAGCTGTTTACCACATCATTACTCTTCACTGCATATTACTGCACCCTTTTGCTTGTCTTAGTCCCTGGCTGTTGAGGTACAGGAAGGACATTGTAGTATTTAGGGCCCCGTCGTTGGATTCTCTTGAGTGAGAACTAGAGTTAATTCTCTAGAGGTTAAATCCTCCAACAAACCCCTTAACCCCTTTTATTTTTTTGGAATACGTTCCCACGTCCACGTGAGGTGCCTTTATTTTAGTTAGTTGAATTAGCAACCCTTCCAGTATGCAAGAGCGATATTGTGCCCGTGCTGTTTTAGGAGTGGTTTAAATTTAGTTCATACTATACTTAGCATTTTAGGGCTATACCAGGTTGGTTATTGACTGGACAGCAAAAGGACAAAAGGAAGCAAAGGCCCTGATAAAGAAAGTTTTTCAATGTGGCTCGTACTACAAGGCAGCATGTTCTTAACACTAGGGTGCAAGCAGTGGCCCTTGAATTCCATCACCTTAACTGCATCTTCACCCCTCCTCCTCAGATCAAGTTTGAAGATCTTGAACCTGTCCTCAAGTGGCTCATACCAAAACAAGAGCCTGTAGATTTTTTACATTGCATAAAGAAAGAAGAGATCAAGGCGGATCTCGAACATCAGATCTTTCACACTTCCACCTTGCTTCCTAGATCTCCTTCTCTAATCCTCCCTCCTCCAGCTCTACCCTGGTGAACATTAAATCACCTCCATTTTCCTACACACTGACACGTGCAAGAGTATCTCCCATCTCTCTACCACCTCCACCAACAGGTGTCTGTTGCCAACCATCCTAGGCATGCGCCTTATTATTTATACAATGAACCTGGCTATTACTAAACAATGGCCAATATTTCTCAAGACATCGCCAACTTGCAAGTGTAGTTGGAACAAGTAACTGCAGCATTACAAACGCTGCAAAATCAACCCTCAAATATCAGCCAAAAGGTTGAAATATTCACAGACCCTGGAACCTTCAATGGGGACTGGAAAAACTTTTCAATGTGGTGGGTCAAACTTGAGACCTGGCTCACTGCAAATCATGCAGTGCTGATCATCGACTTTGATGGTTGTGTGGTGGTACTCTCCTGAATGAAGGGCCCAGTAGCCAGTCAGTTCGCTGAGGCCCTTATATGCAAATACACCGACCAAAATGCATGACCAACTCTCCATAAGTTAGGGGAGCAAATCAAAAGATATTTCTGACCCTTGACCAACAAGGAATGGGCAAAGAACCAACTCGTCCAGTTAAAACAAGGAAAAATACAAACAGATGAGTTCGTTGTCAGATTCCACTCACTGGTCCTGCAATCAAACTACTCCCATTCGCATGTAGTTTACCTTTTGGAATGGGCAGCACAGCCTGAAATTATTAAAGAGATATATCTTCAAGGTACCCAAGAAGAAAAGATTGAAGATTACCTTGAAGAAGTCCGGCGAGTTGGAAGCCAGTATGATCTCTTCGAATTCCAATTTGATAACCGCCAATCCCAGGGGCGTGCCTGGGTTAACAATATGCAAAACAACCATTCCTCCAGCCATGGAGGTAAAACATACAGTATCAGTGGCGACGTGATGGACATCAGCGCCGCACAGAAGAGCAAGTAGCCGGAGTAAAGAAGGCTCCAAATGAACTGCTACAAATATGACAAGGCAGACCACTTTGTCTAACAGTGCAAGGCATTGAACTGTCAATGCAGCTCAGACTGCCACACCTCGGACCAACACCAGATGTCAGCTAACTCCAGTCATCAGGTGCGATAAACTGAAAGCACACTAGCTGATCACTGGCATGACATAGACTTTGAGGAGTCCAAGGCCTTCTTTTTCAACATGCACATAGCTAAGATGAAGGCTCAGGGAAAAGCCTTCGGCCCTTGAACACGGGAATAGTTCAGGGTGCCACATCTCAGGCAGGTGGTAGACAGTGCCCAAAAGCACCTGTCAGGAAGCCTGATCCTGTCAAACAGGGCACAAATGTGTTAATAACAGTGCGGACAATTCCTTTTCCTTTTCTTGTAAAAATAGGTTTTCACTTCTTGATATTTTTGATAGTTCTGATAGTTTAGTTTCATCTCGAGTTCTTGATACATGTGCTATAGGTAGTCCTAAAAACATAAAACAATCTACAAAAGAAGAAAAAACAAAATCACAAAAAAAATAGTTTAGTTTCTTTGTTTTCTGATTTTTTGGATACATACATAGAAGGAGGGTCCTCCTTATGAGGCTCAGCTGCTCAACTAGTGCTTAATTCCCCAAAAACCAAAACAAATACTTTATCTATCAACTCTCTGTTCCTTGGAGATCATTTTCCTGAATGGATCCTTACTAGATTGGGATCTCTTAAGAAGGAACTAAAGATCCTGATTGAAGTAACAGATAAACATGTGGATGTTGACACCACGTCATTTATTCAGATCCAAGCTCTTCTAGATTGCAGAGAAAACTCTATCTTTATCGATCATCAATGGGCTAAGCAACAAGGCCTCATGCTATGCAAGTTGCCAATACCTATCCCAGTTTTTAATGTCGATGGAACAAAGAACTGAGCAGGAGATATTACTCATGTCGTAGAAATCTGCATGGAGTACAAAGGTCACAAAGAAGTAGTTCAAGCCAAAGTCAGTGATCTTGGCACTGCTGCAATCATCCTCAGATATACCTGGTTCGAGTATCATAACCCTAACATTAACTGGCAAACTGGTGAAGTTAAATTAAATTGCTGTCCAAGATCGTGTTATCAACTATCCAATCACACTACGCGCCTTGCTTCGATGGAACTAGATGAAGAAGTCGAAGCAGTCTCAAAATGGAAAGGTCTTATCAGTGACCTTGAAACTGATGGCTTGTGAAAGGGGCTAAGAAGCACAGTCGTGTTAGAAACACCAATTAAGGAACTGGTTCCTAACATCTACCACAAGGACTTCTATAACACTTTCTTGAAGAAAGAGTCCAAGTGCATGCCTACACACAAGTCATGGGATCATGCAATCAATCTAAAGAACAACTTCAAACCTAAGAAAGGCAGAATGATTCCCCTTTCAGCTCAGGAGCAGGATGAAGTCAAGTCATTTATTGAGGATCAGCTCTCAAAGGGCTATATTCGACCGTCTAAATTACCTCAGACGTCACCTGTATTCTTCATTTCCAAGAAGGAAGGCACTAAGCAGATGGTACAAGATTACCACTATCTGAATGAAGGAATGGTCAAAAATAATTATCCCTTGCCCCTGATTAGTCAGCTTGTTGACAAGCTTAAGGGTGCAAGATATTTTACAAAAATGGACCTTCAATGGGAATACAACAATATACGAATCAAGGAAGATGACAAGTAGAAGGCAGCCTTTGTCTGTCACCTAGGTTCTTTCAAATCCCTTGTCATGTTCTTTGGTCTCTGTAATTCACCAGCTATGTTTCAGGCAATGATGAATGAGCTATTTGCAGATATGGACAGTGTTGTTGTTATCTATATAGATGAATTTTTAATTTATACAAAATTGGACAATATCAATGAGCATTACAAAGCTATAGCACGTGTGCTTCAGTGGCTCAAAGATAACAATGTATTTGTCAAGCTGAAGAAGTGCTTCTTTGACAAAACAGAAGTAGAATTCCTTGGTATGACTGTAACTTGCGATGGCATTCACATGGACGAATCGAAAGTAAAAGTGATCCAGAAGTGGCCAGTGCCACAAACTGTCAAACATGTCCATTCTTTCCTTGGCCTCGCTAACTTTTACCATTACTTCATACTCAGTTATGCTGGAATTGCAAAACCTCTCACAGACTTAACACGAAAAGATCTCTAGTGGAACTGGAGAGACAAAGAACAACAAGTATTTGAAATGCTTAAAGAATGTTTTACAATAGCACCTGTTCTGGTATATCCAGACATCAATGTGGAATTCTGCCTGGAAAATGCTTCGAATTTTGCGACAGGAGCTGTCTTATCTATGAAATGCTCCAATGGAGAATGGCGACCATGTGCCTTCAGTTCTCATGCTCTGTCTGCACAAGAGTGGAACTACCAGATTGCAGATAAGGAAATGCTCGCCATTATCCATGTGTTAGAAACATGGAGACATTATTTAGAAGGTGCTTGGCACAAATTTGAAATTTGTTCTGATCACAAAAACCTTCAATATTTTATGAAATCCCAAGATCTGAATTGCAGACAAGTATGATGGTCCTTGTATCTCACATGATTTGACTTTATCTTGATTCACAAGGCAGGAACATCTATGATGAAAGCAGACACTTTATCCTGACATTGTGATCACTCCAATGAAGTTGAAGATGACAACAAGGGCATCACTGTCATTCCTCCCGAAAAGATCAGGGCTCAACACATTGTTGTAGAAGCCGAAGAGCAAGCTATCGTTGAACGAATCAAGGCACTATCTAAAGATCTCGATCTAGGGTCAAACTATAAGCTCCAGGATGGACTTTATTCCAGAGAAAATCGTATTTATGTTCCTGGTGATGCCAAGCTTTACCAAGACATTCTCATACTCCATCATGACAATCCAGTCATAGGACATCCTGGTCAGTTGAAAACACAGGAATTGGTGGAATGTAATTATTATTGGCCTGGGTTACATACATAGGTTAAGGACTATGTTTCACATTGTGATCGATGTGCATGCATGAAAAGTTCTCACATTTCCCCAGCAGGCATGCTTCAGCCACTGCCAATTCCATCTGGACCAACTTTCGGATGATTATGACATAATTCTAGTGGTTGTTGATTGTTTCTCAAAAGAGGCAATATTTATTCCTACAAACAAAATGATCACGGCTCTTGGAATGGCCAAATTGTATTTGCAACATGTCTGGAAGCATCATGATCTTCCCACAACTGTTGTTTCGGATCGTGGTCCGCAATTCGCATCTTAGATTATGTGCGAACTAGGAAAATTCTTAGGGATCGAGCTTAAGCTCTTCACCATATTTCACCTGCAAACAGATGGGCAAACAGAACAGATGAACCAGGTGTTATAAGAATACATCCATCTTTTTATTACTGAAAAGCCATATGATTGATCTAATTGGCTAGCGCTGGCATAATTCTCATACAACAACAAGTGCCAAGACTCACTTGGTAAATCTCCATTCAAGGTCACTCAATCCTACAAACCAAGGATGGGTGTTGAACTGCTTCAGTCCAAGGTCCCTACAGCCGAGGATCTCGCTACTAAAATGGAATATACACTTGAGCAGGCTTGTAAAAACTTAGAGCAAGCACAAGCCACTATGAAAAAGAAAGCTGATCGTCATAGATCACAGCCACCCCCTTATCAGATCGGTGATAAAGTGTGGCTTAGTACTTCTAATTTAAAACTTCCTCAACCTTCCCGAAAGTTTATTGAACGATGGCTTGGTCCATATGATATCACGAAGTTGGTCAGCTCAAATGCCATTGAACTTTGTTTATCTTCCATGATGCACATTCATCCAGTTGTAAATATTAGTCGCATCAAACCATATAAAGAGTGTTTGCCCAGTCAACCAGTGCAACAGCCTGGTCTGATGCTAGTTACTGAAGAGAGTGACCAAGAATACAAGGTTGATTACATTGTCAATTCTTGCTTGTGAGGTCGTCGCCTCGAGTTTTTGGTTCACTGGATTGGTTATTCTGATGAGAAGTGTACTTGGGAGCCTGAGGCTAATCTGAGTAATGCTCATGATGCTATTCATGATTTCTATCATTGCCACCCTTCTGCTCCCAGGAAATTGCACATGGTTCAGTCACAATTCAACTCTTTATTTTCTCCCTATGTTAATTATTGCTCTGTGGCTTCTGCCCCATTTAATTGCCTGGAAGTCGATTCCTAGAAGGGGGGTAGTGTTACGGGGTATAATTTTTCCTTTATTTTTCGCTATTTTTCTCTCTCTTTTGTGGTCACGTGACTTATATCACATGCTTATTTACTCATGTGACCAGATCATGTGACTTATATCACATGCAACAAGGACTTATATTTAGATATCACGTGACTAGGCCTGGACTCACCTAAAATATTCTATACCTAGACTTAGGTAGAACAGTCTAGACCATGACATTATCACAAGGTTATACAGAACGCCATGGAATGTTGTGGAACATTTCTTCTTACTAATTATTTGTCTGACACAAACAATATAACAGTATATATATTGCAATGCCATCGTCTAGAGACCCTAGCTTGGTTCTCTTGAGGCTACTCGTCCATGAGCATGCTAAGATATTCCCTTCCTCATTGTGCTCTTTGTTGATGAGCTCTAAGTCAATGCTTCTTCATTTCTCGTCCCAAGTCCTCAAGTCGAACTATAACTGATTTGTTTTCTCAAGTTTAGTTTTAGTGTCGACGTTGCGAGAGCCTAGCACCACTGCTCGTCTCACTGACCTAATAGAAGGTGATGAAGAATATGAAGTTTTCTTGAAGATCATATGTTCGTTATATCTGTTACGGGGTATAATTTTTCATCTATTTTTCTCTCTTTTTCTTCTTCTTTTTATGGTCACGTGACTTACATCACATGCTTATTTTATCATGTGACTGGATCATGTGACTCGGTCATGTGACTTGCTCACGTGCAACGAGGACTTTATATTTAGACATCACATGACTAGAGCCTAGATTGGCCTAGAACATTCTATTCTAGACTTACCTAGAACCAGTCTGGACCATGACATCATCTGACATCATAGAACGTCGTGGAATGTTGTGGAACATTCCGATGATATCATTTATTTGTAGTGTACAAACATTGTAACAGTATACATATTGGAATGCTATCGCCCAGAGACCCTAGCTTGGTTCTCTTGGGGCTACCCGTCCACGAGCGAACATAAGTCCTTCTTCTCATCATCTTGCTCATCGTCGAAGAGTCTAACTTGACGCTTTCTCCTTTCACCCTATCACGTCTTCAGGTCAGACGATAACTGATCTGTTTTCTCTGCAAAGTTTTAGTGTTGATGTTGCGAAAGGCATTAGTCCATCGCTCGTCTCATTAGAACCAAGCTACTCACTTTTCCGGCATCAGCACTACTCATGCCTTTGCCGTTTACATACATCATTCTTCTTCGCTGCGCATTACCGCGCCTTTCTTTTGATTTAGTCCCCGACCGTTGAGGTTCGGAAAGGACGCTGTGCTATCTAGGGCCCTGTCGACGGCTTCTCAAGAGAGAGAACTAGAGTTAATCCTCTAGCGGTTAAACCCCCCGTCACCCCACTTTACTTTCTATTGGGCATCGTCCCACGTCCCCGTGAGGTGCCTTTATTGTAGTCGTTACTATAGCAACCCTCCCTACACGCAAGAGCAGTATTGTGCCCGTGTAGCCTTAGGAGAGGTTTACGATTACAATTAGTTTTATCTCAGTAGTACTTCAGGGGCTGTGCCAGATCGGTTGTTGACTGGACAGCGAAAGGGTAAAGGAAGAAACAGACCCTGACGACGAACACATTTATCACTGTGGCGCGTACTACCAGACAACGCGTTCTCGACACTAGGGCTCAAGCAGCGGCCCTTGAATTCCATCACTTGAATCGTACTTTCACTTCTACCCCACAAATCAAATTTGAAGATCTCGAACCAGCTCCTGAGTGGCTGATTTCCAAACAGGAACCAGTAGATTTTCTTCACCGAATAAAGAAGGAAGAAGAACTCAAGGCAGATCTCGAGGAACAGATCTTCCACACCCCTACGCCCCCTCCTTGTTTCCCTTCTCCCATCCTAGCTCTACCCCAGCGAACATCAAATCGCCTTCGTTTCCCTGCACGCCAACACGTGCAAGAATATCTTCCCTCTCTTTGCCGCCCCTGCTAGCAAGTACCTGCTGCCAACCGCCCCAGGCACGCACCGTACTATTTGTATAACGAACCCGGCTATCTATAATGGCCGATCTCCAACAAGAAGTCGCCAACCTACAGGCGCAATTACAACAAGTCACCGAAGCGCTACAAACGCTTCAAAACCAACCATCCAACATCAGCCGAAAGGTTGAAATCTTCGCAGACCCCGGAACCTTTGATGGAAACCGGAAAAACTTCTCCGTTTGGTGGGTCAAGCTCGAGACTTGGCTTACTGCAAATGCGGTGGTCCTCACAATCAACTTCGATGGTTGTGTAGCCGTCCTTTCTCGTATGAAAGGGCCTATAGCCGGTCGGTTCGCTGAGGCCCTTATTTGAAAATATACCGACCAAAACTCTTGGCCCACACTCCATGTGTTGGGACAAGAAATAAAGAAATACTTCCGCCCTCTAGGCGACAGAGAATGGACCATGAACCAGCTCGTTCATCTAAAACAAGGAAAGATGAGAACCGACGAATTCGTCGTGCGATTTCACTCTTTGGTTCTGCAATCAGATTGCGAGGATTCCCACGCGATCTACCTACTAGAACGGGCAACACAGTCCGATATTATCAAAGAGATCTACCTCCAAGGAACCCAGGAGGAAGACATCAAGGCGTACCTTGCCGAGGTACGACGAATCGGAAGTCGAGCCGATCTCTTCGAGTATCAGTTCGGTAGGCAAGCATCCCAGGGGCATGCCTGGGTTAACAATGCGCAAAACACCTCATCCTCCAGCTGTGGAGGTAAAACATACGGAAACAGTGGAGGCGACGCGATAGACATCGGCGCCACACAAAAGGGCAAGCAGCCAGAGCGAAGAAGGCTCCAAATGGACTGCTACAAATGTGGCAAGGAAGGCCACTTTACCCGACAGTGCAAGGCACTCAACTGTCGTTGCGGCTCGGACCGCCACACCACGGACCAGCACAGGCAGCCGGCAAACAACGGTCGCCAAGTATGGCAAACAGAAAGCGCACCAGCTGATCACTGGCGTGGCATGGACTTTGAAGAGGCGAAAGCCTTCTTTTTCGACATGCACACCACGGAGATGAAGGCGCAGGGAAAAGCCTTCGGCCCTTGAACACGGGGACAGTTTGAGGTGTCACATCTCTGGCAGGCGGCAGACAGCACCTAAAAGCATCTGTCAGGAAGCCCGAGTCTGTAACTCAAACAGGGCAAAATAAATGTGTTAATAACAATGTTTCTTTTTCTTGTAGTAATAGGTTTTCTTGTCTTGATGTTTCTGATACTTCTGATTTTCTTGATAGCGCAATAGGTAGTTCTAAAAATACAAAAGAATCTACAAAAATAGAAAATACAAAACAATCACAAAAAAATAGTTTAGTTACTTTGTTTTCTGATTTCTTGGATACATATGTAGAAGGGGGGTCCTCCTTACAAGGCTCGGCGGTTCAACCCGTGCTTAATTCCCCAAAACTCAAAATAACTTCTTCTATCAACTCCCTGTCTCCTGGAGATGATTTTCCCGAATGGATAGTTACTAGATCGGTTTCCCTTAAAAAGGAATTGAAAATCCCGATCGAAGTACTGGACAAACACGTGGATGTTGACACCACGACCCCTATCCAAGTTCAAGCTCTACTTGATAGTGGAGCCAATTCCATCTTTATAGATCGCCAATGGGCTAAGCGACAAGGCATTATGCTACGCAAACTGCCTATACCTATCCCAGTCTTTAATGTCGATGGAACCAAGAACCGAGCAGGAGATATTACTCATATCGCCGAAATCAATATAGAATACAAAGGTCATAAAGAAGTAGTCCAAGCCGAAATCAGTGATCTCAGCACTGCTGCGATCATTCTTGGATATACCTGGCTCGAGTTCCATAATCCTAACATTAACTGGGAAACTGGTGAAGTTAAATTAAATCGTTGTCCAAGATCTTATTACCAATTATCTAATCGCACTACGCGTCTCGCTTCGATGGAACTAGAAGAAGAAGTCGAAGCAATCTCAAAATGGAAAGGTCTTATCAGTGACCTTGAAACTGATAACACGTGGAAGAAGCTGAGAAGTACAGTCGTGTTGGAAACACCTGTCAAGGAACTAGTCCCCAGCATCTATCACAAGGACTTTTATGACACTTTCTCGAAGAAAGAATCTGAGCACATGCCAACACGCAAACCGTGGGATCATGCAATCGAACTTAAAGAAGACTTCAAACCTAGAAAAGGGCGAATGATTCCCCTTTCAGCTCAGGAGCAGGATGAAGTCAAATCATTTATTGAAGATCAGCTCTCGAAGGGCTATATTAGACCGTCTAAATCACCTCAGACATCGCCTGTATTCTTCGTACCTAAGAAGGAAGGCACTAAGCGGATGGTTCAAGATTACCGCTATCTGAATGAAGGCACGGTTAAAAATAATTATCCTTTGCCCCTGATTAGTCAGCTTGTTGACAAGCTAAAGGGCGCAAGGTATTTTACAAAAATGGACCTTCGATGGGAATATAACAATATACGTATCAAAGAAGGCGATGAATGGAAGGCAGTGTTCGTCTGTCATCTCGGTTCTTTCGAACCTCTCATCATGTTCTTTGGTCTCTGTAATTCACCAGCTATGTTCCAGGCTATGATGAACGAGCTATTTGCGGATATGGACAATATTGTTGTCATCTATATGGACGATCTATTAATTTATATCAAATCGGACAATATCGATGAGCATCACAAAGCTGTTGCACGTGTGCTCCAGCAGCTCAAAGATAATGACTTATTTGTAAAGCCGGAGAAATTCTTCTTTGATAAGACAGAAGTAGAATTCCTCGGTATGACCGTGACTCGCGATGGCGTTCGCATGGACGAATCGAAAGTTAAAGCAATCCAGGAGTGGCCAGTCCCACGAATGGTCAAACATGTCCGTTCTTTCCTCGGTCTTGCAAACTTTTACCATCGCTTCATACTCAGTTATGTGGGAATTGCAAAACCTCTCACGGACTTAACACGTAAAGATCTCCAGTGGAACTGGGGAGATAAAAAACAACAGGCGTTTGAAACGCTTAAAGAACGCTTTACGACAGCACCTATTTTGGTATATCCAGATATCGATGCGGAGTTCCGCCTAGAAACCGATGCCTCGGATTTTGCCACAGGGGCTGTCTTATCTATGAAATGTCCCGATGGAGAATGGCGACCATGCACCTTTAGTTCACATGCTCTATCTGCACAAGAGCGGAACTATCAAGTCGCAGACAAAGAGATGCTCGCTATTATCTGCGCGCTAGAAACGTGGCGACATTATCTAGAAGGTGCTCAGCACAAATTTGAAATTTGGTCTGATCACAAGAATTTGCAATATTTTATGAAATCTCAAGATCTGAATCGAAGACAAGCACGATGGTCCTTGTATCTTACGCAATTCAACTTTACTTTGGTCCATAAGGCAGGAATGTCTATGATGAAAGCAGATGCTTTATCCCGACATTGTGATCACTCCAATGAGGTTGAAGATGACAACAAGGGCGTCACCATAATTCCTCCCGAAAAGATCAGGGCTCAACACATTGTTGTAGAAGCTGAAGAACAATCTATCGTTGAACAAATAAAAGGACTATCTAAAGATTTAGATCTAGGATCTAATTATAAGCTCCAGGATGGGCTTTATTACCGAGAGAATCGTATTTATGTTCCTGGTGATGCCAAGCTTTACCAAGACATTCTCACACTTCATCACGATAACCCTATCGCAGGACATCCTGGTCAATCAAAGACACAGGAATTGGTGGAACGTAATTATTACTGGCCTGGGTTACATACACAGGTCAAGGACTATGTTTCGCGTTGCGATCGATGCGCACGCATGAAAAGTTCTCACATTGCCCCAGCAGGCATGCTTCAACCACTGCCGATCCCATCTGGACCATGGGTCGATATCTCGGCAGATTTTACAATGGACTTATCGCTTTCGGATGGTTACAACACGATTCTAGTAATCGTTGATCGTTTCTCAAAAGAAGCTATATTTATTCCAACCAATAAAACGATTACGGCTCTCAGAACGGCCAAGTTGTACTTGCAACATGTCTGGAAGCATCATGGTCTTCCCACGACTATCGTTTCAGACCGTGGTCCACAATTCGCGTCTCAGGTTATGCGCGAATTAGGAAAATTCTTAGGGATTGAGCTCAAGCTCTCCACTGCCTTTCACCCACAAACAGACGGGCAAACTGAACGGATGAACCAAGCATTACAGGAATATATCCGTCTTTTCGTTGCCGAAAAGCCATGTGATTGGTCTGATTGGCTAGTGCTGGCGCAATTCTCTTATAACAACAAGCATCAGGATTCACTTGGAAAATCTCCATTTGAGGTTACTCGATCCTACAAACCACGGATGGGCATTAAACCGCTTCAATCCAGGGTCCCTGCAGCCGAGGATCTCGCTTCCAACATGGAGAAAGCCCTTGAGCAGGCTCACAAAAACCTAGAAAAAGTGCAAGCCGCTATGAAAAAGAAAGCCGATCATCATAGATCACAGCCACCTTCTTATCAGATCGGCGATAAAGTGTGGTTGAGCACTTCTAATTTAAAGCTTCCTCGACCAAGTCGGAAGTTTACGGAACACTGGCTCGGTTCTTATGAAATCACGAAGCTGGTCGGCTCCAATGCCGTTGAACTCCGACTCCCTTCCACGATGCGCATTCACCCGGTTGTGAATATTAGTCGCATCAAACCTTATAAGGAACGATTGCCCGGTCAACCGGCGCAACAACCTGGTCCGGTGCTAGTTACCGAAGAGGGTGATCAGGAATACGAGGTTGATTACATTGTTGACTCTCGCTTGCGAGGACGTCACCTCGAATTCTTGGTACATTGGATTGGTTATTCTGACGAGGAGCGTACTTGGGAGCCTGAGGCTAACCTGAGTAATGCTCGCGATGCTATTCGCAATTTCTATCATCGCCACCCTTCCACTCCCAGGAAATTGCGCATGGTTCAGTCACAATTCGATTCTTTATTCTCTCCTTATGATAATTGTTGCTCTGTGGCTTCTGCCCCGTTTAATCGCCTGGAAGTCGATTCCTAGAAAGGGGGTAGTGTTACGGGGTATAATTTTTCATCTATTTTTCTCTCTTTTTCTTCTTCTTTTTATGGTCACGTGACTTACATCACGTGCTTATTTTATCATGTGACTTGCTCACATGCAACGAGGACTTTATATTTAGACATCACATGACTAGAGCCTAGATTGGCCTAGAACATTCTATTCTAGACTTACCTAGAACCAGTCTGGACCATGACATCATCTGACATCATAGAACGTCGTGGAATGTTGTGGAACATTCCGATGATATCATTTATTTGTAGTGTACAAACATTGTAACAGTATATATATTGGAATGCCATCGCCCAGAGACCCTAGCTTGGTTCTCTTGGGGCTACCCGTCCACGAGCGAACATAAGTCCTTCTCCTCATCATCTCGCTCATTGTCGAAGAGTCTAACTCGACGCTTTCTCCTTTCACCCTATCACATCTTCAGGTCAGACGATAACTGATCTGTTTTCTCTGTGAAGTTTTAGTGTTGACGTTGCGAAAGACATTAGTCCATCGCTCGTCTCAATATCCATTAATCAGTCCCCTCATCTTCACATCGACATTGAATATCTTATTTCTATATATCACCTTCATGCCTCATTTATACATCAATACCACCATTTTAGATTAGGAGAGATCTTCCTCGCCTCATTCATTACAACCACAGACACCAATGTCATCAATATCAGAAGGGAACTCCTTCACCTCATTGATCTCCTGGGATTCACTAATGTTGTTCTGGATCTCCCTCATGATTGTTTTACTAGAGTTATGGGGGACATCATACCCAACAGACTATCACCTTCTTCGGTTCCTTCTCCTGATAGTTCTAGTGCACCTCCTCTAGAGACTATAGAAGAAACGCCTACTCCAAAACGAACTCTAGTCAACCTATTAG
This sequence comes from Phlebopus sp. FC_14, assembly GCA_021018615.1. NCBI lineage: Eukaryota > Fungi > Basidiomycota > Agaricomycetes > Boletales > Boletinellaceae > Phlebopus > Phlebopus sp. FC_14. Next base: position 11,982 of record JAEVFL010000043.1, on the reverse strand, counting down.
AAATAGATTCACTGTCTTCTTTCGTCACTTCCACTCCACCACCTCAAGTGGCCAGAAGACACTCTCCATTAAATCCAAGGAGACATCAATTCCTTATCACTCCATATGAACTTGCCAGTAGTGTGGATCGGTTAATGTCCCTACGTCTCCTGCTACCACTCCACCATCTTCCTCTTCGTCCAGTAGTAGGAAAAACCCCATTGACATGGACACTATATTCTCTCCTACTCTAGAACCTCCTCGAAACATTGTTCCCATCATCTCTCTGGAAGCCAAATGCTTTCAGTGCAATGAGATTGGACATGTCTGAGTACATTGTCCTCATTATAAATGCCCCTACTGCCATGTCCTATGCCCAGGACATAATCAAGGACAGTGCACCAGTTGAAGAACATGTTGTCATAGGAGAGAATGATCAATTTGTGACTGTCCAGCTCATGTTGAACTGCCACAAAGGATCCACAACAATGTAACCAGTTATGATTTGCAAACTGCTGGAGAAGCCTCTTATACCATAGACAATTATTATTATGGAAGCAACTAGTTGGTGACTAGCAATTACTCTACAAAGGGGGTAATGTTACATATTGTACTGTTTATGAGTGTTATGGGGTATAATTTTTCCTTTATTTTTCCTTTTTTTTCTCCCTCTTTTTATGGTCATGTGATTGACATCATGTGCTTATTTACTCATGTAACTGGATCACATGACTTGATCATGTGACTAGGCCTAGACTCGCCTAGAACATTCTATACCTAGACCTACCTAGACTGGTCTAGACCATGACATCATCATGATATCATATGGAACGCTGTAGAATATTGTGGAACATTTCCTATTACTAATAATTTGTTTCATACAAACACTATATCTATATATATATTGGAATGCCATTGCCCAGAGATCTTAACTTGGTTCTCTTGGAGCTACTTGTCCACAAGTGAATTCCAAGTATCCCCTTCATCATCACACTCAACAACGAGAGTATATTCATCACTACCTCTCTCATCTTTCATGCCTTCAAGTTGGACATTAACTAATTTGTTTTCTCGAGACTTCAGTCTAGTGTTTAACGCTGTGAGAGGCTAGTCCATCGCTCGTCTCAATGAGAACTTTCTTCCTTTCTTGATCACTTACTTATTTTATTCCAAACCTTTAATCGAGTAATGGTCCTTTCTTGTTACTTTCTTGATGGTCTGTGCACCGTTACGATACATATATAAAGGACGTGTATATGTAGTTTTACTCCAAGCTAGTTCTATACAGAATCAAGCTTGTCTTCTCTTAACTCCTGTGGGCTATTGCCTGAGACTTCGAGCCCACTCTTGAGTGGGTCACTTATCGATCAGTTTGCAGCTCTGTAAAAGCTTGAACACGACAACTTTTGTTCACAATTGCTCCTCAAGTTCAATCTGCATAACAGGAGTAGCTATTTGCAGCTGAGAAGTACCTCCACCAGAAGATTGAGTACTGTGAGCTTGTTGAGGCTTGCACTTCTCTGGGGAGCATGTCATTTGCCCTGACAACATTACTGAGGCTGGCCCCTCATCTCAGTACATGTCTGCTATAAGGCCTTCCCTGATATTCATGTCAGGCATGAGGTCTGCGCTTTCTTTCTTCAGGGAGAAGGAAAGTAGACCTAGTACCTCATCCACAATCTCCATGCAGGGCTAAACCCCTGCTACTACTATTCAGGGTGCTGTCTCTGATGTGCCTCAGCTCTTGAACTGGGCTGAAGATATAAAAATGACAGAAGTAGTACAAAATACTATCCCTATCATGTTTGTCTCTGTCACTCAGGAGCGACAAAACGAACCCTTGATCCCTCTGCATGAGAGCATTCGTGAGATAGAGGAGGCACCTTTGGTGTTGGCACACATGGCTAGATCACCACCTCCTGGTGTGGGTTGCCATATCACCCCATTCGTCCTATAGCCAGTTGTGAACATTAAGTCACTATTTATTAGCACTCACCAAGAATCTGAGGGCCACTGCTCTTATACTGAGTCTGCCGTTGGCCTCATCAGAAGGCTAAATAAGAAGACAAAGAAGGAGGAAAAGGAATTTCTCTTGGACTGGGAGCACTGAGTGCTCTATAACTGACAAGTGCTCATCTGGCTCACCAGGAGAAACAAGAAAAGGCAGGAGTAGTATAGATGGGAGGCTTTCTAGAGCTCTGCCCAAGAGGCTAGTTCCTCCAACTATAACAACTCAGTGAGGTCAGCAACTCTCCTGCCATTGACTGCTGAAGAGGTGTCAGCACCCCCATCAATGCAATCAGAAGGGACCCCTATTAACATGACAACCAGTCAAGCCCATGCTTCATATAAAAGGTCCTGGTGCTGCACCCCTGCAATACCAACAAGGGGGGTCTAATCCCCCCATATAATGCAAAACCTGGTGCAGTGGTGTCAATAAAAAGAAATATCATCCAACACTATCATCAATCCTCTCCATATCGGACAATAATACCCCTCTCAGTAAGTGGAATGTGTATGCTCACAGCCTTATGACTACTCATTAGGGCTGTCAAAGTTCAGTTCAGTCCAGTTCAGGGACCCTTTAGCCCGAACCTGAACCTGAACCTACTATTCTAAGGCTGAACTGAACCTGAACTTTAGTATAAAAATTTAAGATCAATGAAAAAAATGAAAATTTAATATATTAGAAGTCTAATTAACATCTACAGTCTGTGATTTAGTCTCCCAATGCAAGGCTTCAGCTGCTGCTACCAAATCACCACCGGAATAACTGTTTTTCAAAATCTACAAGGCTTCTACAGTATTAGGATCCAAACTGTTATGCAAAAGTATAACTGTGAGTTCTCCTTGAGAGAATGCATGTTCAGAAGCAGTAGAAGAACCCTAAATAGCAAGGTAGTTCTGGGCCATATAAGATAAAACTGGATATTGGATAGAGTGATACTAAAATATGTAAGTAGAAATCTACTGGTGAATAAAAAAAGACTTATACCCCACCATTTGACTTGATCAACAATCTCCTCCAAAGGACTGTTTAGATAGTCCTGAAGTTCCTAATGTGGATTGCAACCATTTTTCTCTCTGTTTCTATGAGCTTGGACTGCTTTGTACATCATGGCATTACTATAACCACCACCCTTTATAGGAGATTCTAGTTTATAAAGACCTCACTTTTAATACATATACATACCTTGAAAGGATGAAACAGCTTCATTAGATGCATGGACAGCTATTGCAGTAGTATATTTATCAAACTATTGATATAAAAAGTGAGATGATTATTTAAGAGAAATAAACTCATAGTCTCTTCAAGAGCCTCCTTTCCTATCCTGAAAAACTCTGAATTCCACTTCTCTGAAATGTATTCCAACTTTCAATTGGCATCCAATGTTACGAGGTATAATTTTTTCCTTATTTTTCCCTATTTTTCTCTTTCTTTTTGTGGTCACGTGACTTATATCATGTGCTTATTTAATCATGTGACTTGCTCCCATGCAATGAGAACATTTATATTTAGATATCACGTGACTAGGCCTAGACTAGCCTAGAACATTCTTATTTAGACCCACCTAGAACGGTCTGGACCATGACATCACCTGACGTCATATAGAACATTGTGGAATGTTGTGGAACATTCCGATGATATCATTTATTTGTAGCATACAAACACTGTAGCAGTATATATATTGCAATGCCAACGCTCAGAGACCCTAGCTTGGTTCTCTTGGGGTTATTCGTCCATGAGTGATCCATAAGTCCTCTACTTTGCTTTTTATTGACAAGCCATTGTCAATGCTACCTCTAACATTGACCAAGCCTTCAAGTTGGGCTATAACTAATTTGTTTTCTCTGTCTTTGTTCTAGTGCTCGACACTGTGAAAGGCTCAGTCCATCGCTCATCTCATTAGAACCAAGCTACCCACTTTCTCGGCGTCCGGCACTACCCATGTCCTTTGCTGTTTACGTACATCATTTTACTTTGCCATGCATTACTGCACCTTTCATTTGCTTTAGTCCCTGACCGTTGAGGTTCAGGAAGGACGTTGTGGTATCTAGACCCCCGTCGATGGATTCTCTCGAGTGAGAACTAGGGTACCGTCCCTAGAGGTTAAATCCTCCATCAAAACCCCTTTTATCTTTGTTTGGGCATTGTCCCATGTCCACGTGAGGCGCCTTATTTTTAGTTAGTAAAATTAGCAACCCTCCCTGCACATAAGAGCGGTATTGTGCCTGTGCAGTCTTAGGAGTAGTTTATCTCTAGTTTTTACTATACGTAGCATTTTGGGGCTGTGCCAGGTCGATTATTGACTGGACAGCGAAAGGGCAAAAGGAAGAAAAGGCCCTGACGAAGAATTTTTCAATGTGGCTCGTACAACTTGCCAGCACATTCTCTACACAAGGGCTCAAGCAGCAGCCCTAGAATTTCACCACCTCAACTGTGTTTTTACTCCCGCTCCTCAAATCAAATTCAAGGATCTAGAACCAGTCCCTGAGTGGCTCGTTCTCAAATAGGAGCCGCTTGATTTTCAAAATCAAATAAAGAAAGAAGAAGAGATCGAGGCAGATCTCGAAAATCAAATTTTCCATACTCCTACACTGCTCCTTCGATCTCCTTCCCTGATTTCCCTTCCTCAAGCTCTACCCCAGTGTACATCAAATCGCCTTCGTTTCCCTGTACATCGACACGTACAAGAATATCTCCCGTCTCTTCGCTGCCCCCACCCTCAGGTGCCTCTGGCAAATCGTCCAAGACACACACCGTATTACTTGTACAATGAACCTGGATATTTGTAGAAAATGTTCACTCTTCCCCAAGACATCGCAAACCTGCAGGCTCAATTAGCCACAGTAACTGCAGCACTACAACAGCTGTAAAACCAACCTTCAAACCTCAGCCGAAAGGTTGAGATCTTTGCAGACCCTGGTTCCTTCGATGGCAACCGAAACAATTTTTCTGTTTGGTGGGTCAAATTAAAAACTTGGCTCGCCGTCAACCAAGCGGTGTTGACCACCAACTTTGATGGTTGCATGGCAGTACTTTCATGCATGAAGGGTCTGGTAGCTGGCCGATTTGCCGAGGCCCTCATTAGAAAATATACAGAATAGAACGCTTGACCAACGTTAGCTGTTCTTGGGCAGGAGATTGAAAGATATTTCTGACCCATAGCTGACAAAGAATGGGCAAAGAACCAGCTCATTCAGTTAAAGCAAGGAAGAATGCAGACGGACGAGTTCGTAGTCAGGTTCCACTCATTGGTCCTGCAATCGAATTGCTCCCATACGCATTCAATTTACCTATTGGAACGGGCAGCTTGGCCTGATATAATCAAAGAGATATACCTTCAAGGTACTCAGAAGGAAACTATAGAAGAGTACCTTGACGAAGTCCGGCGGATTGGAAGCCGGTACGATCTCTTTGAATTCCAATTTGGTAATAAAGCTTCCCAGGGGCATGCCTGGATAAACAACGTGCAAAACCACTCATCCTCCAGCCGTGGAGGTAAAACATATGAAAACAGTGGAGGCGACACAATGGACATTGGCGCCACACAGAAGAGCAAACAGCTAGAGCGTAGGAGGCTCCAAATGGACTGTTACAAATGTGGCAAGATAGGCCACTTTGCTCGACAGTGCAAGGCTCCAAACTGTCACTGTGGCTTGGACTGCCACACTTTGGACCGGCATCAGATGTCGGCAAATTCTGATCGCTAGGTGCGACAAATAGAAAGTGCGTCAACTGATCATTGGCGTGGCATGGACTTCAAGGAAGCCAAGGCTTTCTTCTTCGACATGCACAACACGAAGATGAAGGCACAGGAAAAAGCCTTTGGCCCTTGAACACAGGGACAGTTCAAGGTGCCACTTCTCTGGCAGGCAGCAGACAGTGCCTAAAAGCACCTGTCAGGAAGCTCAAGCCTGTAGCTCAAACAGAGCAAAGTAAATGTGTTAATGACAATGTTTCTTTTTCTTGTAATAATAGGTTTTCTTGTCTTGATATTTTTGATAGTTCTGATAGTTCTGATTTTCTTGATAGTGCAATAGGTAGTTCTAAAAATATAAAACAATCTACAAAAGAAGAAAAAACAAAAGCACAAAAAAATAGTTTAGTTTCTTTGTTTTTTGATTTCTTGGATACGTACGTAGAAGGGGGGTCCTCCTTATGAGGCTTGGCGGTTCAACCTGTGCTTGATTCCCCAAAACTCAAAATAACTTCTTCTATCAACTCCTTGTCCCCTGGAGACGATTCCCCTGAATGGATCCTTACCAGACCGGTATCCCTCAAGAAGGAACTCAAGATCCTGATCGAAGTAATGGATAAACACGTGGATGTTGACACCACGTCTCCTATTCAGATTCAGGCTCTTCTAGACTATGGAGCCAATTCTATCTTTATAGATCACCAATAGGCTAAGCGACAAGGCCTCATGCTGCGCAAGTTGCCGATACCTATCCTAGTCTTTAATGTCGATGGAACCAAGAACCGAGCAGGAGATATTACTCATATTGCAGAAATTCAAATGGAGTACAAAGGTCACAAAGAAGTAGTTCAAGCCGAAATCAGTGATCTTGGTACTGCTGCGATCATCCTCGGATATACCTAGTTCGAGTATCATAATCCTAACATTAACTGGCAAACTGGTGAAGTTAAATTAAATCATTGCCCAAGATCTTGCTATCAAATATCTAATTGCGCCACGTGCCTCACTTCGATGGAACTAGACGAAGAAGTCAAAGCAGTCTCAAAATGGAAAGGTCTTATCAGTGACCTTGAAACTGATAACACGTGGAAGAAGCTACGAAGTACAGTCATGCTAGAAACACCTGTCAAAGAACTGGTTTCCAGCATCTACCATAAGGACTTTTATGAAACTTTCTCAAAGAAAGAATCCGAATACATGCCAATATGCAAGCCGTGGGATCATGCAATCGAACTAAAAGAAGACTTCAAACCTAAGAAAGGGAGAATGATTCCTCTTTCGGCTCAGGAGCAGGATGAAGTCAAATCATTTATTGAAGATCAGCTCTCGAAGGGCTATATTAGACTGTCAAAATCACCTCAGATGTTGCCTGTATTCTTCGTTCCTAAGAAAGAAGGCACTAAGTGGATGGTTCAAGATTACCGCTATCTGAATGAAGGAATGGTCAAAAATAATTATCCCTTGCCCTTGATTAGTCAGCTTGTTGACAAGCTTAAGGGTGCAAGGTACTTTACCAAAATGGACCTTCGATGGAGATATAACAATATATGTATTAAAGAAGACGATGAATGGAAGGCAGCGTTCGTCTGTCATCTTAGTTCTTTCGAACCTCTCATCATGTTCTTTGGTCTTTGTAATTCGCCAGCTACGTTCCAAGCTATGATGAATGAGCTGTTCGCGGATATGGACAATATTGTTGTTATCTATATGGATGATCTTTTAATTTATACAAAAACAGACAATATTGATGAGCATCATAAAGCTATTGCACGTGTGCTCCAGCGGCTCAAAGATAATAATTTATTTATCAAGCCAGAGAAGTGCTTCTTTGACAAGACAGAAGTAGAATTCCTTGGCATGACCGTGACTCGTGATAGCATTTGCATGGATGAATCGAAAGTCAAAGCGATCCAGGAGTGGCCAGTACCACGAACGGTCAAACAAGTCCGTTCTTTCCTCGGTCTCACAAACTTTTACCATCACTTCATACTTAGTTATGCTGGAATTGCAAAACCTCTCACAGACTTAACACATAAAGATCTCCAGTGGAACTAAGGAGATAAAGAACAATAGACATTTGAAATGCTTAAAGAACGCTTCACGGCAGCACCTATTTTGGTATATCCAAATATCGATGTGGAATTTCGCCTGGAAACCAATGCCTCAGATTTTGCCACAGGGGCTGTCTTATCTATGAAATGTCGCGATGGAGAATGGTGACCATGCGCCTTTAGTTCACATGCTCTCTCGGCTCAAGAGAGGAACTACCAGATCGCAGATAAGGAAATGCTTGCTATTATCCGTGCGTTAGAAACGTGGCAACATTATCTAGAAGGTGCTCAGCACAAATTTGAAATTTGGTCCGACCACAAAAATTTGCAATATTTTATGAAATTCCAAGATCTAAATCGAAGACAAGCAAGATGGTCCTTGTACTTAACACGATTTGACTTTACCTTGGTCCACAAGGCAGGAACTTCCATGATGAAAGCTGATGCTTTATCCTGACGTTGTGATCACTCCAATGGAGTTGAAGATGACAACAAGGGCGTCATTGTCATTCCTCCCGAAAAGATCAGGGCTCAACACATTGTTGTAGAAGCCGAAGAATATTCAATCGTTGAACAAATCAAGGAACTATCTAAAGATCTAGATCTAGGATCTAACTATAAGCTCCAGGATGGGCTTTATTATCGAGGAAATCGTATTTATGTTCCTGGTGATGTCAAGCTTCGCCAAGACATTCTCACACTCCATCACGATAATCCTATCGCTGGACATCCTGGTCAGTCAAAGACACAGGAATTGGTGGAACGTAATTATTATTGACCTGGGTTACACACACAGGTCAAGGACTATGTTTCGCGTTGCGATCAATGCGCACACATGAAAAGTTCTCGCATCGCCCCAGCAGGCATGTGTTACGATATGAATTTTCCTCTATTTCTTTTCTTTTTCTTTCTATTTATTCTAATTTATTAAGCCTTTAGCGTCTAGCGCGCCTATATTTCAAGACTTAGAACGTCTAAGTCCCAAACCCATCATGTGACTTGATACATGCAACTGGCTCACACGCAACATGGACAAACCCCTATGTCACATCTTCATGGACTCACAGGCTTTCATAGCCTTATGCCTCACCTTTACCATATGTTTCTCATTTCCACTATTTCATATTTAATAAGCTGCCACACCTCATAGCATACACACCGTTTTAATGTGGCAGCACATGTTCTCCTCATTTCATGCTTCCTCTTCCATTCTACACATGTTTCCCTCATGTTATGATTCTCTTCCATTCCATGGCGATGCTTGATGCACGCCTCCTCCATATGTTTCCCCACCTTATCAGTAGATAAGAACACTATATGTACAAACAGTTGTATAGTATATAAGGACCAATGCAGCGACCAGAGGACTTCATCGAATCCTCCTGAGTCTTACTCCTTCTCTTAGGCTCTTGTATCCTTTCCTTCAGAACTCTACGTCATAGAGTCGGTCTGACCATGGACTGGATTATGTGAAGCACAAGCAACCCCAGGACCAAGCACTTGATGTGTAGTCTCAGAGTTGTTTCAGCATGCTTCAACCACTGCTGATCCTATTTGGACCATGGGTTGATATTTCGGCAGATTTTACCACGGACTTACCTCTTTCGGATGGTTATGACACAATCCTAGTGGTTGTTGATTGTTTCTTCAAAGAAGCTATATTTATTCTCACAAACAAAACGATCACGGCTCTTGGAATGGCCAAATTGTATTTGCAACATGTCTGGAAGCATCATGGTCTTCCCACGACTATTGTTTCCGACCGTGGTCCACAATTTGTGTCTCAGGTTATGCGCGAATTAGAAAAATTCTTAGGGATTGAGCTTAAGCTCTCCACCGCATTTCACCCACAAACAGACGGGCAAACTGAACAGATAAACCAGGCGTTACAAGAATACATCCGTCTTTTCATTGCCGAAAAGCCATATGATTGGTCTGATTGGCTAGCACTGGCACAATTTTCATATAACAACAAGCATCAGGACTCGCTTGGAAAATCTTCATTTGAGGTTATTCGATCCTATAATCCAAGGATGGGCATTGAACCATTTCCATCTAAGGTCCCTGCAGCCGAGGATCTCACTACCAATATGGAGAAAACTCTCGAGCAGGCTTGTAAGAACCTAGAGAAAGCGCAAGCTACTATGAAAAGGAAAGCCGATCGTCATAGATCCTAGCCACCTCCTTATCAGGTCGGCGATAAAGCACTTCTAATTTAAAACTTCCTCGACCTTCTTGGAAGTTTACCGAACATTGGCTTGGTCCATACGAAATTACAAAGCTGGTCGGCTCTAATGCCATTGAACTTCGTCTTTCTTCCACGATGCGCATTCACCCAGTTATGAATATTAGTTGCATCAAGCCTTATAAAGAACATTTGCCCAGTCAATCGGCACAACAACCTAATCTGGTGGTCGTTACCGAAAAGGGTGATCAGGAATACGAGTTTGATTACATTGTTGACCCTCACTTGCAAGGTCGTCGCCTCGAGTTCTTGGTACATTGGGTTGGTTATTCTGACGAGGAGTGTACTTGGGAGCCTGAGGCTTACCTGGGTAATGCTTGCGATGCTATTCGCGATTTCTATCGTTGCCACCCTTCCGCTCCCAGGAAATTACGTATGATTCAGTCGCAATTTGACTCTTTATTTTCTCCTTATGTTAATTATTGCTCTGTGACTTCTGTCCCATTTAATCGCCTGGAAGTCGATTTCTAGAAGGGGGTAGTGTTACGAGGTATAATTTTTCCCTTATTTTTCTCTATTTTTCTCTTTCTTTTTGTGGTCACGTGACTTACATCACATGCTTATTTAATCATGTGACTTGCTCCCATGCAACGAGGACATTTATATTTAGATATCATGTGACTAGGCCTAGACTAGCCTAGAACATTCTTATTTAGACCCACCTAGAATGGTCTGGACCATGACATCACCTGACGTCATATGGAACATTGTGGAATGTTGTGGAACATTGTGGAATGTTGTGGAACATTCCGATGATATCATTTATTTGTAGCATACAAACACTGTAGCAGTATATATATTGCAATGCCAACGCCTAGAGATCCCAGCTTGGTTCTCTTGGGGCTGTTCATCCACAAGTGATCTATAAGTCCTCTACTTCACTTTTTGTTGACAAGCCATCGTCAACACTACCTCTAACATCGACCAAGCCTTCAAGTTGGGCTATAACTAATTTGTTTTCTCCATCTTCGTTCTAGTGCTCGACGCTGTGAAAGGCTCAGTCCATCGCTCATCTCATCCAAAGCTATAATTTCTGAGTATCACATCAAAACAATAAATAGAAACATATCCAAAATAATAAAATATACATTACTTTGATCAATAAGACCATAGTACTTCTTTAACTTCAAGAGCCCCTTTTCAATGGTAGGCTTAAGCTTGGAAAACCTTGGCAATATTGTCAATGTCTTCCAATGATCTTAAAGAAGCTCAAGGATGGGTATAACTCTCCAGATAGTAGAACTATTATTTGAAGAGAATGAGGCCTGAGCCTCATGTAGTTCCTACATATATTAAAGAAATCATACAATGCTATTTTTCATAAGGTTTGCCACAACAATCCTATTTTGAAAACTAACTATATAGTTTAATGGTGTGACTTCCGAAATTATCCTAAGAGAAAATATACAAGGTTCAGCCAGGTTCAGACTGGTTCAGACCTACTATAATAGGTCAGGATGACCCTGAACCTGAACCTCCTAACTAGAGCTTGAACCTGAACCTGAACTAAACCTGAACCTATAGATTTGGTTCAGAGGTTCAGGTTCAAACCTCTGGTGCTGGACTGAACTTCGGCAGCCCTACTATCCATGAACCTACCCCAGGACTATTCCTGAAAGAGGAAGTAATCTCCTCTTATAGTTTATGAGGGTTTACCCTTGAGGCGCAGTTGAGGCCAAGTTTCGATGACCCTTATGCACTCTGGTACTGGTGGCAATACTTCACCGAGATATTCATACACAGGAGTTGCTACCATGTCTATGTACAGTATAGTGGTATCACACTGGAGGCTCTTCATGAACAGAGTCTGGTCTGCAAAAACTGCAACAGACCTACCTACATTGAGGTACTCACCTATCTCATCGCTTGTGACATCAGCTTCTTTGAAGCTGATGATATCTGCCCTTGAGTAATCGATATGGCCAGCTGGCTGGTCAAACATATCAATAACTTAGCCCATCCTTCCAATGGGATGAATGCTGACACCTGGGTCCACAAGGCAGAG